>VZTY01014813.1:0-12661 GCA_013400935.1 Turnix velox
ATCCATACCTTTTCCAAAAGTAGAGGAACTCAAGGTAAGGTGGTTTCTCCTCCATTTATTTAAATCATGGAATCATAGAATCATAGAGTGGTTTGGGTTGGAAGGGACTTTAAAGATTTCCAACTTCCTTGCCATGGGCAGGGACACCTCCCACTACACCACGTTGCTCAATGCCTCATCCAACCTGGACTTCAACACCTTCAGGGATTGAAGGGGCATCCACAGCCTCTCTGGGCAACCTTTTCCAGTGTATCACCACTATCACAGAAGGAATATCTTTCTTATCTCCAGCCTAAATCTCCTCTCTTCCAATTTGCATCCATTGCTCCTAGTCCTGCCATGCTGGACCCAATTCAAAAGTCCTACCTTTCTGTAGCTCCCTTCAGGTATTGAGAAGCTACTCTGATTTCCCACCTGAGCCTTCTCTTCTCCAAGCTGAACAACCCCAACTCCTTCAGCCTGTTCTCAGAAAGGAGATGCTCTAGCCTTCTCATCATCTTGTTCTGCTCAACATCTGAAATAGTGCCAGAGCTTTCTCAAGAGCTGGATGTTCACCAAGGATAGATACTTAAGGGAATTTTAACCAGATCACTGAAGCTGGTATTGTGGAACACCCCATGGGATGTGAACTAAGTCACTGCCTAAAACACTATGCTGAAGAGAGCAAACTGAGGTAAACCATCCAGCTTTTTTTTGCAGCTTTCAGCCATCACCTCACCATCTCTTTTACAACCACATGTGCAGGAGGCATGTACGCCAAGAAGCTCATGCTTTCAATTATGAGATTCCTGTGCAATAACTTGGGTATGCACACAGAGTAGGTAGACACAAGCAAGCAGATCAGCAACGATTTTACCAAACAAGCTCCTTGGCCTCACAGAAGACCAATGGAGAACACAACAGCAGTTCTGCATCAGCTCAAGCTTCAGTTAGAGGCTTCCCAAGGGAAACTTCCTGTGTTTCTGGAGCTCAAAAAGTCCTGAGAACAACAACATATGGAAAACTAGCTGGTGTTCAGAATTATCCTGGGATATTAAATCTAGCTGCTTGTTATTTTCCTAAGAAGGTTCAGTTTCCTAATAGAAAACAGGAGATAGAAACACATGGCAGGAGGGATTCCTCCAGGTTCAGTAGAGGGTGGATTCAGGGTAGGTATAAGAAAGAAGTTCTTTACTGTGAGGGTAGTGAAACACTGGAAGAGGCTGCTCAGAGAGGTTGTGGATGCCCCCTCTCTGGAGGTGTTTAAGGCCAGGCTGGATGAGGCACTGAGCAACCTGGTCTAGTGGGAGGTGTCCCTGCCTATGGCAGGGGGGCTAGAACTGGATGGTCTTTAAGGTCCCTTCCAACCCAAACTATTCTATGATTCTAAGTAAACTATTATCTGACCTATTTAATTTGACTAATTCATGTCTTATTCCAGCAGGACAGACAGGCAGGAGCCTCACTGTATTGCAGCCACAGTAGTTGACATGGAGAGCAAGGAGGCTTCAAACAAGCCCCAAACACAGAATTACAGAATGGTTTGGGTTGGAAGGGACCTTATAGATCATCCATTTGCAACCCCCCTACCACGGGCAGTGACTCCTTGCACTTGACACCAGGTTGCTCAATGCCTCATCCAGACTGGCCCCAAACACTGCCAAGGCATCCCTAACCTCTCCGGGCAACCAGTTCCAGTGTCTGACCACCCTCTTATTTCTTATTACATTTACAGCTGAGCAAGGCTGTAGACTGCATTACATAGTCTGTCCAAAAAGAAAAATACACCAAGGAACCCCAGGTGCCCAAGTGAAATTGTGAAGATAGGCCTCCTTTAAAGACACCAATTGTGGCATGGAGCCTCAGACAGGATGTGAAATTCTGATTCAATATTTCCTAGCTGAACTCTGCATTCTCCTTGGGAAGCTACAATAGGGCATGATGAAAAACCTCCTCTTATTTACCACAACAGACTATTGTGCTGCATCACATTGTTGACAGCACAGAGAATATTTAACATCAGTTTTGTAGTTGTAAATCACAGCTCTGATATTTTCCATACTCTTTATCCAATGTACATTGAGCTGTTATGTATATTGTTCCAAAACAGTGGAAATTGCTGTAAAATGTCTGATCAGAATCCTACTAACTTAAAACTGCCTTTTCTTCAGCATGAGTAGAATAGGACTACCTGGGGATATTTTTTTCCATTGCCAAAAGAAAGAATCAAACTAATGATAGTTTGGCTCATCAGGAAGATGTATAATGTATTTTATCTCCAGTTTTTGAGAAAATCCTCTGTCAGAGACTTGTGTTGTAGGTGGAATAAATTCACTGCTGTGTAAAATTAGAAATCATTCTGGGATCACATGTAAAACAAACATGGACAACAATAAGGTTATTTTAAAAGCTACTGGATTTGTGGTATGATTCCTCTTTGAATACACTATCGTAAGTATTTTATTGATCAAAAAAGTTCTTGGTATTTCAAAAGGTCTGATTGCACTTTTCTCAAAATATGAGAATAAAATCTATTGTCCCAATTGCATGAAGCAATCTGAAATCTGCAGTGTGTGTCTCTTTTTTCAGGACAAAACAGTAGCAAAAGGAAATAAAAGCCAGTGTCAATCTTCAATGAAATTAACACAATTTAAAGCTGCTCCAGGCAAAACAATGAAATCTGTAATTTATCAGCACTGGATAACTTCAGCAGGGGAGTTATTTAATGATTAACTACATTGGGTTGGAGCCTGGGGTGAGGAGTGGTGGCTTATGGCTGCACTTGGAGTGTGTTCTGTGGTACATAGCCAGGGGAGAAAAAGCCCTAGCAAGGGCTGTCACTAACCCCTAGCTGTCCTTCTGTGTGGGGTGTGTCCTGAGGCAAGAGGAGTGTGGAGATGGGCTTTCTTTCTCCCAGTGTAGTGAGTGTACAAGTGCACTGGGTTTTGATCAATGAAAGCACTGATATATTGGAACAGCTTTAAATGCAAACCCAAAGCAAAGATACAGGCTGGGTGGAGAGTGGCTTGAGTGTAACCCTGAAGAGAAGGATCTGGGAGTGACAGTGGATGAGAAAATCAACATGAGCCGGCAGTGTGAGCTTGCAGCCCAGAAGCCAACCCAGTCCTGGGCTGCATCAAGAGAAGTGTGGCCAGCAGGTCAAGGGACATGATTTTGCCCCTCTACTTGGCTCTGGTGAGAACCCACCTGGAGTTACTGTCTCCTGTTCTGGTGCTGTCTACATAAGAAGGACATTGAGCTGTTGGAGTGGGTCCAGAAGAGGGCCATGAAGATGATGAAAGGGCTGGAGCACCTCCCTTTGGAGGACAGGCTGAAAGGGTTGGAGTTGTTCAGTCTGGAGAAGAGAAGGCTCAGGGGGGACCTCAGACTAGCTTCTCAATACCCGAAGGAAGGGGGCTACAGAAAGGCTGGGGTAAGACTTTTGAATAGGGTCCGGGATGGCAGGACTAAGAGGAATGGATGCAAATATGAAGAGAGGAGAATTAGGCTCAAGAGAAGAAAGACATTGTTTCCTGGGAGGTTGGTGAGACACTGGAAGAGGTTTCCCAGAGAGGCTTTGAAAACCCCATCAATCTCTGAAGGTGTTTAAGGCCAGGCTGGATGAGGCATTGAGCAACCTGGTGGTAGTGGGAGGTGTCCCTGCCCATGGCAGGGGGGTTGGATCAAGATGATCTTTAAGGTCCTTCCAACCAAAACCATTCTATCATTCTATAAATCCAAACAAAACCATGCACTGTAGCAAGGGCAGTAGCTGCTTTGTTGCTGATGCAGGTTTTATCATCTACCCTTGCAGACAGGATTACACACCTGTCTAATTTTTGCTGTTAAGAACTAAAAAGGTGAAAGAGTTATATGCTAGTATTTAATTTTGTATTGTAAGTATTGGCAAATTCCATTTCTGCATTTGGTGGGAGCAATCAGCTTCTGGGGCTGAACAGATTTCTGTGGCAGAGCTTAATGACCAGGGCTCAGAGTGACTGGAGGAAGCCACGTTTCTCAGCCTCCCACATGGCACAGAAATGAAGACAGCATCTCCAGAACTGGAGACCAACAACCTGTCTGTACAAAACTACAGAATCACAGAATTTCAGGGATTGGAAGGGATCAAGATTATCTAGTCCCGACCCCCCGCTGGAGCAAGAACACCCAGATCAGGTCACACAAGAAGCCATCCAGGTAGGGTTTGAATGTTGCCAGAGAAGGAGACCCCACACCCTCTCTGGGCAGCCTGTGATGCTCTTCTCTCTTCCTCACTGTGAAAAAGTTTTCTCTTTCTGAGGAACCTACTGTTTGCACCCATTGCCCCGTGTCCTATTAATGGAGGTCACTGAGAAGAGCCTGGCTCCATCCTCCTGACACTCTCCCTTTACATATTTATAGACATGAATGAGATCACCCCTCAGTCTCCTCTTCTCCAAGCTAAAAAGATCCAGGTCCCTCAGCCTTTCCTCAGAAAGGAGATGCTCCAATCCCTTCATCATCTCAGTGTCTCTGTACTGTACCCTCTCCAGCAGTTCCCTGTCCTTCTTCAACTGAAGACCCCAGAACTGGACACAATATTCCAGCTGTGGCCTCACTGGGGCAATGTAGAGGGGGAGGAGAACCTCTCACAACTTTCTGACTGCACCCCTTCTAATACACCCCAGGATGCCACTGGCCTTCTTGGCCACAAGGGCACATAGCTGAAAATAAGGGCTAGGTAGCCAAAGGTAAAAATTATGTAACAAAATCAGGCAGCCCTGGGCATGTCCTAACATCTTGTGTGAGCTCTGCTCCCTTCTTGCCCTCTTAAGGAGCTGGGTAGCTCAGGCTTGGAGTCTTCTCCTGGATTCTCCACTTCCATCTTTTCTCCAAGCACACTTCTCTCCCAGCTGCCTCTTTCACCACAACCGTGCAGAGAGGAGGGCTGGGAAAGCTGAGAGATTACTTTGTTGCTGCCTTGGAACACGGTGGCCCCTTGCTCTCTTTGAGTGCTCAACTTGGCCAGGTAAAACAGAGAGGTCCATCCCAACAGAGCCCACATAGCTGTTGCTCTCAGGGGGACAGACTGTGGTGACATTTTTTTGCAGCAGGGTGGATCACTGCAAAGTGGAAAGGAGTGTACTATAAGCAGTATTTAGGTTACGGAAAGATTTGTTGGTTCTTCCACACGTCTGAACTACTCCCAGCTGAAGTCTGAGCTCATCATGGAACTCTTACTGCAGTTTGGCTCCAGGACCAACTGAGTTTTTTCAAGGCTGCTTGTTTGGTCCTGGCATCACTTTCGTCACACATCTTTAGGGTGGGGATTGTGACTGTGGGTGTATGGAAGACTTAGAATCATGGAATAGTTTGGGTTGGAAGGAGCCTTAGAGATCATCAAGTTCCAACCCCCTTCCATAGGCAGGGACATCTCCCACTAGATCAGGCTGCACAGTGCCTTGTCCAGGTTGGCCTTAAACACCTCCAGAGAGGGGGCATCCACAACCTCTCTGGGTAACCTGTTTCAGTGTTTTACTACCTTCACCAAGATGGAGCCACAAAGCTTTGGAGCATCTCTATTTCCTCTCCTGGGAGTAGCACTTGTTTGTGTGAAGCTGTGCCTCTGCATGGCTTTCTATAAAAGACAAGCAAGCGAGACACTTAATTCTCTTTATTATGTTTTGTTGCCTGAAGACAGAGGAAATGTTGAACCAGAAATATCCTAGATCATCTTCTGCATCACAGTTATCAAACAGCACATGGGCTGCTGAATTAATAATGCAATTTTTCTATAGAGATATTGAGAGAATGTAAAATACCTCAGGTTTTTAAGTATTATACTCATTATAATCCATTGAGATCTTAGATGTGTTGCCATGGTCATTTTGTGCCTAGGTTCTCTTCAAATTTGTCATTTTTATGCATCCTCAGAAATGTCATCAAACTGGCAGAACCTTTGCTGTGATGAACACCAATGAAGTGCTCATTGCTACAATCCACAAAAGTAAGGCTGTGTCCCCCAAAAATATAACAGTATCTACAGCACAGATTGTACGATTCTCTCTCTAAATCTTGCTTCTGATTAACCGGATAGGGTTTTTTTTGTAAAGAACATGTGAGCAACCTGGTGTAATGGGCGGTGTCTCTGCCCATGGCAGGGGGGTTGGAACTAAATGATCTTGAATGTCCCTTCCAACCCAAACCATTCTGTGAGTCTATGATTTTTCTAGTTTGCTATTTGACTCCACAAATGACCATGTGTTGCAGTTTGGTGTCTCCAAGTCTACAAAAGATAAGAAACATTTTGTAGAATTTTCCTCTGCTCTTGAAATTTTCCACGTGCACATAAGAATGTAACAAGACTCCAGTAGAATTTTATAATTGGATCAAAACACAGTTCACCCACATAAGAGCAGGATTGGTTGTGATAGACACCAGTAGAAATTCTAAGGCAATTCTGTTATTCTATAACTGCAAAATAAAATACTACTAGAAGCCTGTGAGCAAAAACCTCCTGTTTTGGCTGTGGTTAAATAGGAAAAGAGCAATCAGACAGTGGATGGGGCATCAGTAACATCAAATTACATGAAGCCAAATTATAAGATCAACTCCACCATACTTCTTGACTCTGGTTTTACTTCAATTCTACTTCAATTCTAGGTCACTTGTCCCCTGAATCAGAGCTATAAAAGGTATAAAGCCCATCCTTGGGAAGAACTGCAGGACCTCTTTCTAAAACTGCATGCAGTTTCTCAAGCTGTCATTAAGATCATGTCAGGTCTGATGTGCCAGACAGAACTAGACAGAGTATGCACATCCATTCATGTTTTTATAGAATCATAGAATGATAGAATGGTTTGGTTTGGAAGGGACCTTAAAGATCATCTAGTTCCAACCCCGCTGCCATGGGCAGGGACACTTCCCACTACACCAGGTTGCTCAATGCCTCATCCAGCCTGGCCTTAAACACCTTCAGGGATTGATGGGGTTTTCAAAGCCTCTCTGGGAAACCTCTTCCAGTGTCTCACCAACCTCCCAGGAAACAATGTCTTTCTTCTCTTGAGCCTAATTCTCCTCTCTTCATATTTGCATCCATTCCTCTTAGTCCTGCCATCCCGGACCCTATTCAGAAGTCCTACCCCAGCCTTTCTGTAGCCCCCTTCCTTCAGGTATTGAGAAGCTAGTCTGAGGTCCCCCCTGAGCCTTCTCTTCTCCAGACTGAACAACCCCAACCCTTTCAGCCTGTCCTCCAAAGGGAGGTGCTCCAGCCCTCTCATCATCTTCATGGCCCTCCTCTGGACCCACTCCAACAGCTCAATGTCCTTCTTATGTAGACAGCACCAGAACAGGAGACAGTAACTCCAGGTGGGTTCTCACCAGAGCCAAGTAGAGGGGCAAAATCATGTCCCTTGACCTGCTGGCCACACTTCTCTTGATGCAGCCCAGGACTGGGTTGGCTTCTGGGCTGCAAGCTCACACTGCCGGCTCATGTTGATTTTCTCATCCACTGTCACTCCCAGATCCTTCTCTTCAGGGTTACACTCAAGCCACTCTCCACCCAGCCTGTATCTTTGTTTGGGGTTGACCAAGCCCAGGTGCAGGTCCTTGCACTAGGTGTTGTTGAACTTCATGAGGCTGGCATGAGCCCACCTCTCAAGCCTGTTAGGATACATTAGACAAAGTGAAACTTGGCCTTCCTGCCTGTCTGTCCTTGGAAGAGCTGGGCACCATTTCTTATGCATATTTCCTTAATATTTGTCACAAGGATTCTTCCTACACCCATCTGGCATATAGATATTTTTCCAAATTTGTTATTTTTTGTGTTCCAGAATCTATTTTATTTTACTTTCGTAATGAAGCAGCAAACATTTGCCATAGTTTGATACATGGAGCAGAAATCACAACTGTGACAGCCTGCTTTCTAATCAGATAAAGCACTGAATACTCACAGTGCTTTTTCTTCTGGCCTTGTAGTAAATGTACCTGAGCAGCTTCCAGTCCAGCCTTGCATCCACAATTAAACTACAAAATGCCATTCTTAATTTTAGCTTTTAGCTGATTTTTGTGCTTTTAAAGCAAAAGGAAAATAATTATTAGGATTGCCTAGTGCTCCTCTGCACCACACAAACCATGTAAATTCATTATGCTACTTGAGCATCAGCCAGAAAACACAGAATTACAGAATGTCAGGGATTGGGAGGGACCTCAGGAGATCATCTCTTCCCATCCTGCTCCTGGAGCAGGAACACCCAGACCAGGTAACACAGGAAGGCATCCAGAAATGTGTATTATAGAATAGGGGAAATAAGCTCTGTTAAATTAAACAAATTAATACAAACAAATGTTATACTGTCACAGAAAAAAAGGCATATGCCCTCTCCTGATTTACTCTGTGATTAAGACAGCATTCAGAACAAGTGAAAAGTAGACATTTCTGTCAAGACTTAATGGAGAAGCTTCTTCGTGACTTCAAAGCAAGTAGAGGACTCACTGATCATTATATTCTTCTCAGCCACTGAAATAACAGAAAACATGTGCCTGAACTGTAGCATATCTTTCAGAAGGCCATTTGCCCTCTTTTCTCCTTTCAGTGTTGTCATTCGCACCACCTAGAATCAGAGAATGGCTTAGGTTGGATGGGCCCTTAAAGCCCATCTAGTGAAACAACCCCTCCCGTGGGCAGGGACAATTCCCACTAGACCAGGTTGCTCAGTGCTTCATCTAGCCTGGCCTTAAACACCTCCAGGGACAGAGGGGGCATCCACAACCTCTCTGGGCATCCTCTTCCACTGTCTCACCACCCTCCCAGGAAAGAACTTCTTTCTTATCTCCAGCCTGAATCTCCCCTCTTCCAGTTTGCATCCATTACTCCTAGTCCTGCCATCCTGGAGTCTATTGAATAAAGTCCTAGCCCATCTTCCAGTGTGTCACCAACCTTCGTAAAGACTTTATTATCTCCAGCCTGAATCTCCCCTCTTCCAATTTGCATCCATTGCTCCTAGTCCTGCCATCACATATCCTATTGAAAAGTTCTACCCCAGCCTTTCTGTTGCCTCCTTCAGGTATTCATAAATCACTCTGAGGTGCTCCCTTTGCTTTTTCCTCTCCAGGCTGAACAACCCAAACACTTTCAGCCTGTCATCAGAAGGGAGGTGCTCCAGCCCTCTCATCATCTTTGTGGCCCTCCTCAGCACCAGCTCTAACAGCTCAATATCCTTCTTATGTTGAGGGCTCCAGAACTGGACATGGTAACTCGAGTTGAGGTCTCACCAGAGCCAAATAGAGGAGGGATCTCTAATTTAGACATCTCCTATGAGTGAGCACTGGAAGTGGGCAACAGGATTAAGAATTTTTAGTAGGATATGTGATGGCAGGACTAGGAGTAATGGTTGTAAATTGGAAAAGGGGAGATTCTGGGTAGATACAAGAAATTCTTTATGGTTAGGGTGATGAAACACTGGAAGAGGTTTCCCAGAGAGGTTGTGGATGCCCCCTCCCTGGAGGTGTTTAAGGCTCAGTTGTACTGAGCAGCTGGTGTAGTGGGAGGTGCCCGTGCCCATGGCAGGGGTGTTGGAACTAGATGATCTTTAAGGTCCCTTCCAACCCAAACTATTCTATGATCCTATGACTTCAATGAGTTTGCTCCTGTAAAATTTGCTTCCCAGACAGTATGAGTGTGTTGTGATTTCCCAATTTCACTGACAGCAGAAGCCTGTGGTGCATGAAACTTCACTATACCCATATGGAAGTGCTTTGACTATTCTTCCGACCTTCACCTGCCCTGCAGCAGCTTGGCTCTTTGCCACTGCCCGGCTCCTTTGTATGCACAGCCATCAGGCAAGATGGATAGTGCAGGAGATAATTTCATCTGAAGCCACATTAACTCCCCAGACACACTGTCTGCTCCTCATGGTACATCCCAGGAGAGGGTTCTGTGGCACACCAGAGACAGGAAGGCTGATGGTTTGTGGCACTCCCCGACGCCAAATCCCGGGAGAGACTTGCTCCTACTTTGAATTTTGTCTGTTCACATAAAGCAAAAGGACAATCTGAGACACTGCTCTCAGTATAGTTCAAAACACAGTTTGAAGTGTGAATTTTTCAATATTTGAAGCATTGGCTTTCATGATTTATTTATTGATATTGCAGGACAAGCATTGCCAAGTGGTGCTGGTACCGACTCCAGATATAACAATAATCAGGGAATGAATCACAGTATTTTCATAGACATTTTGTCCATTTCTATGCAGGTAAATTATGTCCCTGTGCAATAGCATGAAGACAGCACCAGACAAGACTGAGAGTTCCAGTGAAACGCTAAAAAAAGGCCCCATAATGGATCAGATTGTTTCATTTCTGACAATAGTATGCACTTTATGAAGAGAACCGGGTGTGAGTCAAGTGTAGGAGGTGGGCAGAGTTTGCTGCCTCTTATCCCTTGAGTCCACCTTGTAATACTGCTGAAATCCATGTGTAACAAGTAGTGTTGTTCCCTGGGCTGAGAGATAATAAATAGATGTGAGCTGATAATTTACAGAAGGGTGCTTGGAACTCCTTGAACCACTAGGGAAAGTGAAAGTGTGCCAGGACAAGGTTGTGCTGTCAACTTTACAAGAATTTTTTTTCCTCTCTCCAGGGGGCCATTTCTCCAAGATGCAGCTTGCTCCCTGCCTCATCATCTGGAAACTCACAAATCAGAGGAATTGTCATTAATTACTAAAATGCCTGATCCATAGATTGTAAAAGCCAGGAGGGATATAATTGTTGCTTTTGTCTGAAAGGATTTTTCCTAAAGTGATGAAAGGATTTTTCCTGAAGTCATAAAATAACTCACATTAATGAAGATGGAAAACAGAAGACTTTTGAGATTATTTCCAGTTGTTGAAAGAACTGCTTCAAAATGCATTGCTTTTTTTATTGGGAGAACCTTACACTTCTTCAAACAGCCAGGTTTTAGCCTTAAAACCTTCATAATGAAGGATGAATGTATATTTGGGCTAACACTGTATGTGATCTCTGATCATACAGTAGTTAAGTTACACAATCACAGTGATTTATGGCGTTAAACTGTGGAACCTCATATCTGCAGGGACGTGGGTAAAGGGGTGGAACTCTCATCAATCAAAAGAATATACTGGTTCAGCACTGGGATAATTAAGGCAGACAGTAAAAAAGCATGAAATAATATTGAAAAAAAAATGAAATTGGGATTTCTATTTGCATAGAGTTATTAAGCAATAGAGTGCTGAGCCACCTTTTCAAAAAGCTTGCCTAGAAATTCACTTAGTACCTTGCAGCAGATGATAAATGTGCTCCTCACGTTCATGCTGAGGGTATTTGTAGAGTAGTTATGTAATACACATCCTGCCCTTGATTGAAAATACAGGTTTACAAATAGTGGCCATCTTCACATTTTATTCCAAGAAAGAGATAAAACAAGAGTGGAATAAACCCAAAAAAATCCAAAACAAAACAAACTAAAATATAACAAAATTAAGCAAAAAACACCCCCTAAACACAAAAAAACTCCATACAAGTACAAATACAAGAATAAAACAAAACAAAAAACCAACCAAACAAAACAAATAATGAAAACCAAAACACAACAAACAAAAAATAACAAAAAAAACCAAAAAAGAAACAAACAAAAATAACCAAAAAAACTCCCCCAAAACCCCAGAATAACCTCAACAAAAACAAATACAAAAATAAAGCAAAACCAAAACAAGAACAAAGCAAAAAACCCAAAACTAAACCAAAACAAAAATTACTAAAAAAAACCCCCCAAACCAATAAAACAAAAAAATCAAAAACCAAAAAAACATAGAAAAAAAATCAGAAAAGAAACAAAAAACAAACAAAAAATAACTAAAAAAATAAAAACATCACAAAAGAAAAAAATAGAAACAAAAAACACCAAAACAACCCAAAAAAACCTTCCAAAAACCCAAAAAAATCCTCAGACCCCAAACAAAATAAACAAACAAAAAACCCCAAACAACACCTCCCCCCCAAAATAATATAATAGTGCTAATTTCTGAAATTGCATTCACCCTGTTGATAGTGTTTTACTTCCAGTTTACCAGTATCAGGTGGAAATAGTGGGGCACAACAAGGGGCTAAGGCAGGGGAACTCTATTAATCAAACAATGTTCAAAAAAAAAAGAGAAAAAAGTTTAATTAACTGTGTATTTTGTAAAAGCCACATTTCATTACTGTTTGTTAGGAAGATGGAAGCATGCACTGGAAACACTAATTCTAATTATTACTTCAAGTGGGAGTTTTTGGCACGAGGTCAAGGAATAATAGAAGAATGTGCAAATCTGTGCTACAGCATGGCAGTAAGACTAATCATTTGAATAAAGGCAGTTGCTAGTTCTTGGACTGTCTGTGTGCTGCTCAGTGTTCTGGATGAATCTAACACAATCAGCCTGTTCTCTGGTGTATATCCACTTCCTGCTGACTCAGGGCAGCCTTGCTTCTTCTGCCATCTATTAAAATAAAACATTCCTAATAAAACACCTTTTTTTTTTTTACAGAGAGAGATGACCAAATAGATATTAGTAATGACATTATTAATGCTGGGTTTAAAATGAACTGCCACACTTGTGTGTTGCAAAGCAACACAAACAAAGGTATTTCATTTAAGTGCAAGATTGTTTTGAAGAGCTGGATTGATTTCTTTCTTCCTTTCTTTCTT
>VZTY01014816.1:0-22775 GCA_013400935.1 Turnix velox
CTCAACAGCTCTATCTCTCTCAGACTCCTCATTTCAGAGGTGCTACAGCCCCCTGATGATCCTTGTGACTTCCTATGGACCTTCTCCAATAGTTCTACGTCCTTCCTTTGCCATGTCCATCAGAGCTGGACACAGCACTAGGTGGAAATAAGTAAGAAGTTGTTCTGGTTCTTCAAGGCTGGTTGAAAGCCATTTCTCAGCTGTCTCTTGTGACTGGGGTCCAGGGAGAGCTGAAGAACAGGCTGACAACTTAGAAAGAATATGCATTTTTGAAAAACTACCCATCCCTATGTTTTCACAAAGTTCTGGTAGAAATATGAAGAAATAACCTAGTCAGACGAAAAACATGGGCACAGTAAATCATTACAGACATGATTTAAGAAAAAGAGTATGTAACAGTAGAAGCATAAACACAACAGAAATATCCAAACTAACTCTCTAAAGAAAGCCTGTCAGTCCCCAGGGAAATCTCTCTCCAAGGCAACTTGTGTTTAGAATACAGACCTGTTGTTTACAGAGACTCTGAAAAGAAACTGATCTAAACCTAAAAGGTATCTCCAGGGAGCTAGTTAGCCTAATAAATCGTAAAATGCAATAAAATGATCTGCTTTCCATACTCTAAAGAAGTATTTTCCAAAACTTAATAACAAACTAATGGGCAACTAGTTTTTAAGAAGCTGTTCTACAGAACCAAAACTAGGATTTGTGCAAAAAATCCTCATCAACTGATAGATGCTTTATTAAAAGTTCTCAAAAAAGTGAAAAAATCAAGGTCAGCTTCATCTGCTTATGTTTACTGTGAAAATAAACTAAGATGTCAGGGGGAAAAGAAAAAAAAAAAAAGGGAACCTTAAGCTGGTAGCCTCCAGGAAAATTAATTTTACTGTTTCTATTTCAAGCTGTGTATCACACAGCTTCTCTTTTCTCATAGCATTAGCAGACTACAACAGACTGTAACAAACTTGTTGACTGATGTTCACTAGATCATTCCTGAGCAGAGAAGTCACAGTTGCTAAGTTTACAGCTTGGCTTGTCATGGTCAGCATTTGGAATGGCAAGACTTCAAAGAATGCTTTTTAAATTTAAGTACAAGTTTATAATAATTGCCCAAATATTTTTTCATCCTGATGTGCATGTGGCAAGCTCCTAAAAAGTTCCATTTATCTATTTACATGTGCTAGATCAGCAAAGTGAACATGAGTGATTTAGTCTGGACACAATATTGCTCCCTGATCTTATACTAGTTAGTAACATTTGCAAATACGAGTTGATTTGCAGAAATTTTTGGCAATTTTTCAACACATGATGGCAAATGCTCAGTTTTTTTCAAAAGGTAAAAATGCTGCACTGATGTATTTTGCTCAGACAGAAGTGGAACCATCACTTCATTTTTTTGCATTTCACTGGGAGTTTGAACGTTATCTCAGTGAGAAAGACTGTTGTTCAACATCATTTCCAACCTCTTACAGTTGAGGGAAGTTTTTCAAGCTTTCTTGCCTAAACTCAGTTTAGGGAAAAAAAATCTGGAGCTGTTTCGACCTCACAGTATCTTCATGAGCAGTGCTATCATCTTTTTCCACTCTGCAGTAAAGTTTTCCTCCATCCAGCTTGCAAAGATCTGATAATTATTATCACTTTGAGACAAGCTACTTAAATCTTTCTCAATACTGTTCTTATCCTTTCCTTACCACAGAAACTAACAGTGCAAAACTTTTTTGGTATTGTAAAATACTGGGAATCCAGAATGAGCAGATTTCTTCCCATATCCCTCATCTAACTCCTGCTGCACCAGCAGGTGCTGTTCCTTCCTGTTTCCCCTTGCTTCCCCTCCCTAGTGTCCCCAGTCCTATCTCAGCCCCCATGCAGGAGTTATGTATGAGGAATACTTGATTTAGGCTCTTACCAACTAGATAAGATCTTCCATACCCCATAAAAATGCTGAGTCTATCTCAAAAGACTGTTTTCTCATATTATGATAAGAGTGAGAAGCTTTGAAAAGGTACATTTTAAACAAGCTAAGCTAGCATACAATTAAATGGAGAGTTTCTTAAAAAAGTTCCAGTCTTAAAATCCATGAAGCCATAAACACCCCCCTGACTCCCTCCAACTTTAAAAAGGAGACTGAAAAAATGGCTGAATCTAAACCCATTTTTTAACATGCTCAGAATGAGCTCCAAATTCAGGCCACATTATCTGATTTCAGGGGCTTTCTGCAAAGTTAATATTTAAATTGAAGCTCTTGGAAGGATGGTAGGTTTGGAGGAAAAAAGGAGGAGGATTCACAGGCAGGATGCCTGTCAGAGAACTCTACACAAGTTTTAGAGACTAAAGGGGACTTAGGGACTAAGAGGGAACTGCCATCAGGGACCTTCTCATTTCCAGTGCTCTTTCTTACAGTTTCACAAAAGAAGCAGCAGAATTTCAAGTTTGGGCAGAAAGCCAAGTGTCCATTCATACCTGTTTATTTTGACATCCTATAATCTTAAAATCACAAACACCACCAGTCTCTTCCAACAGGCAAGCTCCACAGCAGCCTCATGCTCTCTTAAAGGAGTTTTGACCACTCACAGTCTAATTTCTCTCAATTCTTATTTTCTTCCCCCAGAGTGGGATGTGCAGCAAGGGTCAACAGCCATGCTTTCCTTCCAGACTGTTGCTATGGCTCCTCTAAGTCTCAAGTGTGTGAATCCTGTTACATCAGGCGCTGAGTCAACTCCCCAGGGAACACTATTCTACAGATTTTCCTGAAGACAAGCAGCTAAATGCAAAACAAGCAGCTGAAAATGACAAGGGAGCCAAAGGTAAGGTGACAGATTTCAAGGTGATTCTCTCCTCTTTTTGTGTCCACCCTTCATCCTGGCTGAAATGCACAACATCTGAAGATTTTGGCAACAATGAGGTAGTAAAGAATGACACAATCATCTCATAACCCCCAGAGTTACACACTGTAAATTGTGTTTTAGATACAGTTGTCTCTATTGATTTGTCAGTATTGATCCTGGTGAAAGCTAAAAAAACAAATCAATTGCTGAGCTTGCAGCACGTATGTTGCCCCTGGAACTAGGGCATAAAGCCAAAAGTAAACCCTCCTGGAACACCTGTAGTATCAAACACTGTGCATGGCACTTCACAGCCAGATTTGATACAAATCTTCCTCCTCCAAAAAAAGTTATGATGCCATTTAAATAACTGAAAGTGCTCCTAGGAATCCCCACTCTGCACACAGTAGGATATCCTTGAGTAGAAGTAGCTCTAAAAGGCATTGCTTTAAATTAATCCTCTTTGATCCTTGGGTAGCCTTTGAGGTTTCTGTGTTCGTGATGAAACTGGCAAGAGCAGGCAAAGTAGGGGAAATTTCAGAGAGCTTCTGAAGAGACTGCTTTTCCAAAGCCAATATCCTTTCAGTTAGCTTTATCCCATCCTTGTGTATCTGTCTGAAGTACTGTTCAGTTTTTCTGATAGATAAGGGATTAATTTTCCTTCCCCATGCACCCTGCAGGAAAAGCAGATGGCACAGTCAGCACACCGGATATCTAATAGACAATGACACAATAGAGACTGGCATTAAGCCTTAAAATTATGATAACTGTTCCCCACAGTGAATCTAAAATTAAGCTAAGTGAAATCCACTTCCATTCATGACCAGTGGCTTTTTTTTATTGAAAGGAAAATTCAGACACTCATTCATATTTACTACTACCCTTTCAAGACAGTTTGCCATGGAAAAGGCACAGAGGAAATATCCATTTCTTATTTGCTTATGTATGAGGAATACTTGATTTAGACTCTTACAAACTAGATAAGATCTTCCATACTCCATGAAAATGCTAAGTCTATCTCAAAAGACTGTTTTATTGTATTATGATAATAGTGAGAAGCTTTGAAAAGGATAGCATTCAATTAAATGCAGAGTTTCTTTAAAAAGTTCCAGTCTTAAAATGCTTGAAGCCATAAACACCCCTCTTTTCCCCCCAAACTTTAAAAAGGAGACTGAAAAAATTGCTGAATCTAAACCCATTTTTAACACACTCAGAATGAGCTCCAAATTCAGGCCAGATTATCTGATTTCAGGGGCTTTTTGCAAAGTTAATTTTAAAATTGAAGCTCTTGGAAAGATGGTAGATTTGGAGGAAAAAGGGAAGGAGGCTTCATAGGCAGCATGGCTGTCCATGTTTTTTTCAAGTTTTAGAGCAGTTTGCTGTGGTTGTGTGTTGGTGGTTATGATAAAAACAGATCCTATGGCAAAAAAACCCTATGCACATGTTCTCATTGGTTACCCAAACTGAACAGTTTTATTACAAAATAAAAAGCAGACACCATGTTTTTTTCAAAATTTCTTATTTTTAAGTTGGATTTCATAACATTGAAATTATTAACATTATCATAGAATGGTTTGGGCTGGAAGGAACCTTAAAGATCATCTAATTCCAGCTCCCTTGCCATGGGTAGGGACATCTCCCACTAGATCAGGTTGCTCAATGGCCTGGTCTTGAACATTTCCAGGGAGTGGGCATCTATAGATCACAAATCAAACTGTGTAAGGCATGAAAAGAAGCTTTATCTAACCTGAAGCTAGTTTAGCAAGCACATGCTACATCCTGTATTTACTTATTCAGAAGTCTTAATTTCATGATATTTCATTTTAAAATCTGTGTTCTGCCATCTCAATTCCAGAGCTTCAAAGAACATCCCTTGCATTAGTTTACTCTTATCAAAAGCACAGCAGAAATGTTTCACAAAGTACCCTTGAGCAACTTCAACCATATTTTTAACATATAAAATTAGTGGTGTTCGTATTAAACTTGAAAATTAAGCTTATTTTCAAGAATAAATTATGTTAGATTAGTCTGCTGCATAAGGCCAATCAGAGATATGATGTGAAAGGAAAAAAAACCCTTGGTTTGTGGTAGTGCAGTCTGTCATGTTGTATCTCTCCCCATGCTGTGGCCATTTAACTGCTCTCTTCAGCCTGTTTAAAACTGGAAAACCCTTATACTGAAAATCACAGAGTCAAAGGGTTGGAAGGGACCTTCAGAGGCCATCTAGTCCAACAGCCCTGCAGTGAACAGGGACATTCTGCACTAGATCAGGTTGCTCAGAGTCTCAACAAGACTGGCCTTGAATGTACCCAAGGAGAAGACCTCTTCCACCTCTCTGGGCATACTGTTCGAGTGTCTCACCACCCTCGTGGAGAAGAACCTTTTCCTAATGTCTAACCTAAACCTACCCTGCTCTACTTTCAAACCATTGCCCCTTGTCCTGTCACTCCATGCCCTGCCAAGCAGTCCCTCCACAGCTTTCCTGTAGGTCCCCAGAACAACAAACTGGTTAATCTCAATCTAATTTACCCAAATCTGAACATGTGGAACTGTAATTTTCCATATCTTTGTCTAATCCACTGTTGTTTGTTGCTTGCTTGGATTCCTTTGGGTTTTTATAAAGGATAAAATTACTTGATTTCCAAAAATGTGACCCAAAGTACTAGTTCTCTTGTTAGAAAAACTCCAGAAGGTAATTACTTGCTGTAGTTTTAACAGGATTCTGCTGCTTTCCTCCCAGTTTGGTTGAATCTACTGCTGGTCATGGGACAGCTGGGGACTGAAATGCTATCCCTGGTGCAACTGTGATTGCAGCTGTCATTACCTTTGTTTAGTTAGTAAAATGTAACAGAGCTATTTTTGAATTTGTACCAATGTTTTTTTTCCTTGCTAGGCTGCTTATTCTTCCCCACATGAATTGGGAATACTGCTGAGAGCATATGTTAAAAAACAAAGAAAAGGACAAAGCCTCAACTAGTAGTCTTCTCTATTTTGCAGAGTTGAGAACTCAATACAGACAGAGCAGCTGGACTTCGCCATTCTGCCAGATTCTGTCTGTGGTTTGCACATCCTGAAACTTGACAGCAGCCTCAGCAGTGTATCATTTCCTTCTCTTCCCTCCTCTGGCTAAGAGCTACAATAATATCCTGAAGTCAGCTCCTTTAGGGACATTAAAAATAACAAATTAGTGCTTCTTTCATTTTTTAATTTATGATTAAGGTCTGTCACTCAGTGATGAGGAACAAGTCCCAGACCTTAATGACATTAGTGACAAGTATTGCTGTTATTACTAGGAGGAGGAGTGGCTGACACACCAGAAGGCTGTGATGTCATATAATGAGACTTGGACCAGCTGCAGTGCTGGGTGGAAAAGAACCTAATGAAAATCAAGGATGGCAAGTGTAGGGTCCTGCACTTAGTACAGCTCTGTAGAGAGAGACCTGGGAATCCTGGTGGACAAAAGTTAACTATGAAGTAGTCTCTGAATTTATACTGTATTATTTACACTATGTGCAGTGACATTGGCTGTATCTATATAAAATACAGGGTACAGGATGGCAGGACTAGGAGGAAGGGATGCAAACTGGAAGAGGAGAGATTTAGGCTGGATAGAAGAAAGAAGTTCTTTACTGTGAGAATAGTGAGACACTGGAATAGCTTGCCCAGAGAGGTTGTGGATGCCTCCTCAGTCCCTGGAGGTGTTTAAGGCCAGGCTGGATGAGGCACTGAGCAACCTGGTCTAGTGGGAGGTGTCCCTGCCCATGGCAGGGGGCTTGGAACTTGATGATCTTTAAGGTCCCTTCCAACCCAAACCATTCTATGATCATGAGCCAGCAATGTGCCCTTGTGGTCAAGAGGGCCAGTGGGTGTCCTGGGGTACATTAAAAAAAGCAGGTTGAGGGAGGTCATCCTTCCCCTCTACTCTGCCCTGGAGGTGACATCTGGAGTCCTGTCTAGTTCTGGACCCTCCAGTTCAAAAAAGAGAAGATCTACTGAAGATCAGAGAGCTACAAAGATGATCAGAAGAACCTCTCATGAGAGACCTGTGTCTGTTTACCCTGCTACTAAGAGGAGGCCTCATCAGTGCTATAAATACCTGAAGAGTCAAGAGGATGGGGCCAAACTCTTCTCACTATTACCCAGCAGTAGGACAAGGGACAATGGGCACAAACAGGAACACAGGAGGTTCCAACTAGACATAAGGAAAGATGTCATTACTTTGAGGGCAACAAAGCACTGGAACAGGCTTCCAAGAGAGGTGGTAGAGATATTCAAATTCTCTGGAGATATTAAAAACCTGCCTGGACATGTTCTTGTCCAACCAGCTCTAGGTAAACCTGCTCTGGCAGGGGGGGTAGACTAAATGATTTCCAAAGGTTCCTTCCAACCCCTGCCATTCTGTGATTATGAACCAGAATCTGTACTCTAAAACTGAATGCTAAATTCTTATTTTACCAAGCCAGTTACACAGAGAGGATCACTAGGACATCCCTGTTGCAGATTTACTAGTTACATTACTAAAGAAGCCTTACAAACACACAATCTTTTCCTTGCCTGAAGAAACAAAGCTTTTTTTTTTTTGCTTTCCTTTGGTTCTCTTCAACTACCTGTTGCTCCTTCAAAACCAGAGAAGAACACTACAAGCAACACCAGAACACAAAAAGTTTTAGTTTTATAACATTTTTCACTCCTCTCCCTACAACACCATATTAGTCAAATAATTTCCACTCCCCCCCTGCTGTGCTACCTCCTTCAATAACTATTCCTACTGCAGTAACTACTAGATAAAGACAAATTAGATTAAAATAAACTCACTAAAAACTTCCTTCAACACCTCGAGGACAGTAAGTTTCTAAACTGGTTCTATAAATCAGGTAATTCAGATGCAAAAGTAGCTGCGTCATCCCAGCTGAAAGAATGGTCTAAGAGTGGAAGACCTAAGAAACTTGAGTTAGGATGTATTATACCTTGACATTCTCTCCTTGCAGTGAAGGATTCATGAATAGTTGTAAAGTATATGAAATGCAAGGCAATTCTATTTTGAAGTACTTCAAATAATAGGATGAAGCATAGGTTAAAGCATATTCCAAGAGCCGGGTGTTTTCCTTGTCAACACAGACAAGTGCCAAAACAAAACCTGTGTCAACAAGAAAAAGGAAGTATTGGAAACAATAATAGGTTGTAAGAAATCTCTTTATGTCAGTAAATAACAGGCAGAAGGATATATATTTCCTTATTAGAAGTTCTGGATTGTCACATGTTGTATTCTGATGTCTGGATTGGATGGTATATTCTGGAAAGAGAAGAAAAACCTGAGTGCAAGCTGTGATAACACAATGTGTAATTTCAGCCATTGAAAAACCATCCTTTTAGATCAGTTTTCTTCAAGTTTTTTTTCCAAAAGTGGGAAAAAAAAGAAGGAATTAAATCTCTACATATGGAAACTCTTCCACTAATTTTAGAATAAGTAGTGGAAAACATCAGGGATACTTTCTATAAAGTGTATGTACTCTTGCCCTGCATTAAAATACTCCTTAGTCTCACCTTCTCATATGCTACCCCTACTATATCCAGGGAAGTTGCATGTGTTCTGAGGCCAGAAGAAAGGTTAATTTTTAAGGGATTTACCTATCCCATGACTAGGTGATCTCTCAACGTCCTTTCCAACCCCTGACATTCTGTGATCCTTCACCCTTTTAGTTTGTCAGTTTTCCTGACTTTTTAAAATCCTAAGTTTGTTAAGCCTGAACATTTTTACTGCACTTTCTTTTATTCTTAGCCTGCCTGAAGCAGATGTCAGGCTTAGCNTGTATTTTATTTCCTGTATGCATTTCTATTGAAGCCTGTAGTAAAATGAAGTAAAATGAAAACTTTCTATGTGCAATAGTTCTAACACTACACTAAAAGCAAAATCAAAATACAGATGTACTCAAGCATGCAGCTGGGGTAACCATCAACAAAATCCATCAAAAAAGAAAGTTTCTGGCTTACAGAGCTAAAATGACAAGTCTATTGATATTTCATTTTAAATTCACAATAAATTGCTGTTAGATCTGTGGAGTTTCTCTGGCAGAAAAGAAAAAAAACCCAAACTGTCACCTGGCAATGACAGTTTGTAACTACAGATGATTCAAGATGATGTAACTGAAAAGAAATCACTCTCTTGTATTGTGTATGTAGTTGCCAGGTGACCACAAAGCACAGAGCTCTCTCCTTTTGCAGGCTCAAAGGCAGGGAAGGCTATAAATTGACCTACAGGCTCTAAACCACCTTTTGCAAGGGATAACTTTCTGTGAAATCTTTTTTAATCCTCATTGTGAGAAGTGTTTCTATTTAACATCTGTAGGACAGCACTACCAAACNACAGTAACAATAATCTTCAAAAAACAGTTGAAAATTCTATGATTACCACTATAAAAACTATTTTTAAGAAATTAATTAAAATGGCATTATAAGACTGTATTTTATTTCCTGTATGCATTTCTATTGAAGCCTGTAGTAAAATGAAGTAAAATGAAAACTTTCTATGTGCAATAGTTCTAACACTACACTAAAAGCAAAATCAAAATACAGATGTACTCAAGCATGCAGCTGGGGTAACCATCAACAAAATCCATCAAAAAAGAAAGTTTCTGGCTTACAGAGCTAAAATGACAAGTCTATTGATATTTCATTTTAAATTCACAATAAATTGCTGTTAGATCTGTGGAGTTTCTCTGGCAGAAAAGAAAAAAAACCCAAACTGTCACCTGGCAATGACAGTTTGTAACTACAGATGATTCAAGATGATGTAACTGAAAAGAAATCACTCTCTTGTATTGTGTATGTAGTTGCCAGGTGACCACAAAGCACAGAGCTCTCTCCTTTTGCAGGCTCAAAGGCAGGGAAGGCTATAAATTGACCTACAGGCTCTAAACCACCTTTTGCAAGGGATAACTTTCTGTGAAATCTTTTTTAATCCTCATTGTGAGAAGTGTTTCTATTTAACATCTGTAGGACAGCACTACCAAACCCAGCCTCAGGTTTGTGTCCAGTACTACTACCTTACCCCTGGCACTGTGGTTACCATAACTAACTCCATTTTATATGGCAATCAGCCATCTTCTGTGACTGGTAATATATTCCTTCCTTCATTAGCAGTCCCCTGAAGGTCCTGTGAATCAAGCAGACAAACTCCACAGAATTCTTCTCCTCCTCCCTAGCAGCCTCAAGGTTCCAAGGCGCCAGCCAAATTACTCCCTTCCTTGCTGGCCTTGAAAGTCTTAGGCATACAGCCAGCCAGATGCTGTTGATGACCCTGAGCAAAGCTTTACTGTCTGTAAAATCAAGTAGCCACACTCTTTAGTGGGAACTTGGAACCAAATTGCAGCTGCACAGTGAGACTCATGGTGCCCTGGTGACCAGGGACACCTCCACTGTTATCTGCTTCTACAAAGCATTGAGCGAGTAACTTGTAATCTTTTATATGATTTTTAGAAATTTAGATTGTGATTGTTACATTGATGCAGCAAAACATGTACTAAGAGTTGACCTAAACTGGAAAGGGCTCAGGTCTTTACGGTGAGGGAACAGGTTGCCTAGAGAGGTTGTGGATTCCCCCTTTCTGGAGGTGTTTAAGGCCAGGCTGGACAAGGCACTGAACACCCTGATGTAGTGGGAGGTGTCCCTGCCTATGGCAGGGGGGTTGGAAATTAATGATCTTTAAGGTCCCTTCCAAACTATTCCATGGTTCTATGAGTAGAAACCACAGATTAAATTATATTGTAAATGCTATGTAAATAGTTTGGTTTAAACTATTTCTAAATCCTACTAAATTGAATCTTCCTTTAGAAATCCTACACCATTCTCAGAACAAATTCTGTGCTATAGAAATCATAATAGCCAGTTAAAGACATAAAGTTTTAACTGTAACTACAGCTTGGCACCATCATCATTCTGCTCAGGATCCCTAAAAGGACTTACCCATCCACTTAGGTCTAGATACATCAGGACTGAACACATGAACTCATGAACTGTGAGGGTGGAAAGACACTGGAACCACTTGCCCAGAGAGGTTGTGGATGCCCCCTCCCTGGAGGTGTTTAAGGCCACTCCAGATGAGGCATTAGTCTAGTGGGAGGTGTCCCTGTCTGTGGCAGGGAGGTTGGAATTAGATGATCTTGAAGGTCCTTTCCAACCCAAACCATTCTATGATAACTCAGTAGAGATACTGTACATATCTCTATTACACAGTAGGGATGCCCAAGTCTTAATAGAGACCTTTCCAACTGGGACAGCCACTTACTTCCTTTCATGTTCAGGGGGACTGCAGAGCAGTCACCTCCTATATTGCCCATCCTGCAAGTTCAGCAGCTTCCTCCATACACCAGAGTTACTGTTTTTCACAGGAAGTAAACAAAAGTTCACCCTACAACTAGCCTGAGGAGTTCCCATGAACTCTGCTTCTGTCAGTGCACAGTCACCTTGGCTCTCTAGAATACTGTTTTCACTGTCAGTGTAACAGAGGACCAAGAGACTTTACTCTCTTCTCAGGCAGATGTGACATCACTCTGGAAAGGCTGTTGTCACCTCAGCAATGCACCAGTCCACATCCTGCCTCAGGCTGCCAAATCAGTTATGCTAACAGTTGAGCCTTCCAGATTTAAAGAGAGAGTTGTAGGACTTCAGCCTTCTGACTCATCTTCACTGACAGGACAGCTGGAGAGGCGAAAGACATCTGACAAAGGCATTTTGAGTCACCCTACTACTTCAAGGATAGAATCAGTGGGATTTTAATCACTGCCTAACCCTTTAAATACCCACTTGAGATAACTCGTGTCAGCTAGACACCACTATACTTTGCTACACTAGCACAAAGGTTTGAAGAAAAAGCTGCATCACATAGGAAATTAAGGGTGCCTTAACAGAAAAGGGTGTGATTAACTCAGCAAATATTAGATAGTGACATAACAGAAGTGGCATGTTATGCAGTTATTTAAGACTCACTTTGACAAGGATCCAAACCTAGATACAATGCTTATTTGAGTGTGAAAGGGTTCTGACTTAGTTAGCACCTGTATTACTGATCCAGGTGAAGCAGCATCAGTTCTGCTTATTTCTTCTTTCTTGATGTAACCTATGTTTGCACCAGTGACATGGCGGCTTCTGATCATGCCTGAGCAGCTGCTGATCATAGAATCATAGAACAGTTTGGGTTTGAAGGGACCTTAATGATCATCTAGTTCCAACCTCCCTGCCATAGGCCTAGATCAGGCTGCTCAGTGCCTTGTCCAGCCTGGCCTTGAACACCTCCAGAGAGGGGACATCCACAACATCTCTGGGCAACCTGTTCCAGTGTTTCACTACCCTCACTGTGAAGAATTTCTTTCTTATATCTAGCTTGAATCTCCCCTCTTCCAATTTACATCCATTACTCCTAGTCCTGCCATCACACATCCTATTAAAAAATCCTACCCCTGCCTTTTTGTAGTCCCCTTTAGGTATTGAGAAGCTACTATGAGGTCACCCCTGAGCCTCTTCTTCTCCAGGCTGAACAACCCCAACTCCTTCAGCCTGTCCTCAGAAGGGGGATCTCCAGCCCTCTCATAATCTCCATGGCCCTCCTCTGGACCTGCTCCAACAGCTCAATGTCCTCCTTCTGTTGAGGGCTCCAGAACTGGACACAGTAACTCCAGGTGGGGCCTCACCAGAGCTGAGTAGAGGGGCAAAATCACCTCCCTTGACCTGCTGGTCACACTTCTCTTGATGCAACCCAAGACTGGGTTGGTTTCTGTGCTGCAAGTGCACACTGGCAGCTCATGTTGAGTTTCCCATCCAAATACCCCCAAATTCTTCAGAGCTACACTCAAGCCACTCTCCTCCCAGCCTGTTTCTGTGCTTGAGATTGCCCCAACCCTGGTGCATGACCTTGCACTCAGTTTTGTTGAACTCCATGAGGTTGGCATGGGCCCACCTCTCAAGCCTGTCAAGGTCCCTCTGGATGGCATCCCTTCCTTATTGGCCTATCAACTGCACCGCACTGTTTGATGAGAACAATATGCCCATTTACTAGTACAAAGCTATCTATACTTAGTCAGACACAGGACAATTCTCACCTAAAAACCTCCTCTGCACTATGGAAAAAAAAAAGAACAGTGTTGAAAATGCAGTAATTAAATAGAAAAGTACTGCTACATACAAGATTGTGGGTGTATGCTGCTCTACTACTTAAAGATACTAATCAGGAACTACTAAAAGAATGCAGAAATACTGCTATGAATAACTGTTTACTCAAGATTTAAAAAAAAATCATTGACAGACAACACTAATTTAACTAGAGTGTTACTGAATGAAGCATGTCACATGCTGACAACAAACAAGCAAAAGAATCAGCCTTAAACCCAAGGATTTATACTGCACATGCCAGGAATCAGAGGGTGACAGGCACTGCATATGCCTGGCCAGTTCTATTTCTTATTTTATCTCTTTTCTACAGATAAGAGATAGTTAAAGCTGTCAGAACACTGGTAAAAATGGACAGAACTGTTATTTCTAGCCCTACCACCTGTTTTCCCTTTTTCCACTGTGGGATCACAAGATCTGGGACTCTTGCTTAACAGCAGTTTTAAGTTCAAAGGTCCGTCAGAGCAATCATTACTTCTAAAATCTGCTCAGTAATCCTGAGGAACCCACTGTGAAAAATGGGAGCTATAAGGAACTGTAACTGTGTTAGTGCCTTTAGATCATTAAGTTTTGGTGCAAAGCAAAGAGAGGAGGCAGCCTCTGCTTTGTAAACATCCAGTGTTTTCTGCCACAACATCCAAAAATAGGCATTCTGTGTTGGATGAGGATTATCCAGTGGAAATCCCTCATCTCTCCAACAATGTAATTTACCAGATGAACTGTGTCTAAAAGGCATTTATCCTCTACTAGGCATCTTCATTTCACAATGACTTGGAAAAAACAGATTCTCCCCAAGTCTGGGAGTTTAGATTGTCTTCCAGTCTCTGCTTAGTCTGCTCTAATCACAAGTAACCTTTTGATCTCTCCTCTGCAGAAAACACAAGAGAAAATTTCAGATTTGCTTCCAAAGATGCTCTCAACAGACATGACAAATGCTGATTTTAGATTAAAAGCTTCCAAGTAAGATTTTAGTTATGAAACAGGAGGCTGCTTGATTGTGAGGTGGTAACAGAAAATGTTCAAGGGCCAAATACACAACAAAATTTTATGTTTTATTTTTGCTGTTAGCGACTTAACACATGAGGATCTTTGCATCATCATTAGAGGTACTGTAAAAACATTTATAAGGCAGATGGACTGCAAGGAATGTGAACAAGGAAAGCCAGCTCATGCTGTAGGGAGGAACACATAGTTCTGGCATACTAAAAATAAAAAGAAAGCATTAACACACCATATGCTGGGCAGCAGCAAATAGCATTATTTAGAAGGGTTCCAATAAAAGCTAACAAGAGCTAAAGCTTGCTGAAAAGAAACCTAAGGTGGGTTGAGTCAGCCACAGGCTTTACTGTGTAAAATAAGCATGAGTTTTATCTAATAATTTCGCTCCTGTCATTTTACACAATCCTTAAGATAACATAAACCCAATTAAAGAGTTTTCCTTGCTAACAAAGTTACTAACAATGCCAGACAGGAGTTGAAATGCAAGTGATGATGCAAATTCTGGTCTGTACACAGTCCATGAGACTTCTTTTGCTTAAATTACTGACTTGTCTTTCACCTCAGTTGTAGTATCTTTCCATGGAGTAAGTTCTGTTTTAACCTCTACTATGCAGAAGCACATTCTCCCTCAGCTGCCTAAGCATGTTAGTAAAAAGGGGAGAAGGTCTATACTAAAGCAAAGTCTTTTCTTCTAAGTAAAATTGTTTCTTATCAAAAAGTCATGCAATTTCTACTCAAGTAACACTTTTTTTTCAGCATTTCTGCAGGCAAACTGGGTACAAGAACATGGATGCCTCTGTGTGTGTGTGGATAGTCAACAAACTTTTTTTTCCCCTAACTTTGAACTGAAGAAAACAACCAGAATTTATTAGTATGTATTTATATGTATTTATATAGTATTTCTATGTATTATTTCTTAGAATGCCATTGATTAATGATCCTGCAACTGGGGAGAAACTGGAGGAGGTTTAAAAGAGGTGAATCTTTTAAGAAATGCAAACACTTGAAACTGCCAGATGTCAGACAAGGTCTACTGACTGTCACATGGACTGGGTAGAAAACTCATAATTTGATGACATCACAAACTTGTGTAAATCTTAATCTGATTTTCACTTGGTTTGTAAAATGGTGGCAGCTTCACACACTCCGCATCAGAGATGTGAAATCAATTAGTTACACTCTGAATTCTTCAGAGCTGGCAGCAAGTTGAAGTGTTCACCCATCCTGTTAGGGTAACCAGCTCCAATTACAGGAGTGTACAGATGGCAATCATTAATTTTTTCTAAGTTTTTTGTTCTCATAGTGTCAAAGCACGACAGAGTTCTTCCTATAGACTTATTTTTGTCTTTATAGTAAAGTAAAGCATGGAATCAAAACATTGCTCAACAGCTGTAACTCCATCAGAAAACATGGAGGGAAATTCATTTAAATTCATATTGAAATGCTTCAGTAAATTACCATTCTGCAGTTGAGCCTATGAGGTAACCTGGCATCAACAAAAAAATATGTCAAGGATTAAACCACGCTTGAGCATATTGTAGAAAGGCACATTTAAAGCAAAAGATGCATTGTCCAAATTCGTCAGGCTTTACCTGCTGGGTCTTAATGGTGTTTCTGAGTATCTGAAAGAACAAAAGAAACAAGGACATTGAGCTGTTGGAGCAGGTCCAGAGGAGGGCCACAAAGATGATCAAAGGGCTGGAGCAACTGTCTTATGAAGACAGGCTGAAGGTGTTGGGGCTGTTCAGCCTGGGGAAGAGAAAGCTTGGGGGGGACCTCATAGGAACTTACCAATACCTGAAGAGGACCCACAGAAAGGCAGAGGTAGGACCTTTTAATAGGATATGTGATGGGAGGACTAGAAATAATGGATGTAAATTGGAAGGAGGTAGATTCACGTTAGATATAAGAAAGAAATTATTTACAGTGAGGGGAGTGAAACACCAAAACATGCTGCCCAGAGAAGTTGTGCATGCTCCCTCTCTGGAGGTGTTTAAGGCCAGGCTGGACAAAGCACTGAGCAGCCTGATGTGGTGGGAGGTGTCCCTGCCTATGGCAGGGGGGTTGGAACTCTGTGATCTTTAAGGTCCCTTCCAACCCAAACTATTCTATGATTCTACATTTGTTTTTGCTCCAGAAGATACATTTTGTTAGCATCTCAGATGGAAATTCCAGAGTCCACAATGTATGTTCACTCTGATAGCCTCATATGCTCCTTAAACTCCATTTTAAAAACATAATTTGAACATTTGTTCTTAATGCAACAGAGAAATTTGCACTCAGAACTGAAGTGTGCACTCTTCTCAGTAAAAGGGAGCTGAAACAAAAGCAACATTCCCACCTCAGAGCAACACTGAACTAAAGCTACCATTGCTTTTGGTAGCTATGAAATGTCTTTGCTTTTGGATATAGCAGAATTTCATTCATGTTCAACAGAAAGAACTATCTCATATGTACGTCTCATAACTTACTAGTTTAGTTTAGTTTAATACTTAGTTTGGAAGGGACCTTTCAGGTCACTGAGTGCAACCATCAACCCAACAATGACAAGCCTCATACCTGGGCAGGGACTTGAACCCTTGACCCTTGAGAGTCTGATGCTCACCCAGCTGAGCTGCTGGACCACAACAGCTTACATCCACTGTATGCTTTGCTGTTACCACTGCCTGCTTCTACTTGAACTCCGTTTCCAACACAAACAGAAAATCCAAACAACCAAAAACCCTGAAGACTCATTCTTCAATTCATAACCTGCCAAGTGAAAAGGAATAACATCCTGAGAATCAGCAGCCCTGCAAGAAGGAAAAGTCTCAGAGAGACAGAAAAGAATCCCTTTTCTCATCTTTGTTCCCATCAGCATAAGGGACAGCTTCCACTCCCCGTGTATATGAAACTTTTAGAAGTTCCATTTCTTTTTCTTAATTCTTTAGTAGAGTAAGCCAGTCAGGGAGGGGGGGCTGCACTTTTTTGAGCAATCTCATTCCTCGTTGCCCACATTCAAGCCCATGGAATGGCTACTTCCTGACCCCACAGAATACTTTTCCTTCCTCCTACTACTTTCCTTGTTTTTCAGTTCAAAACCAGCTAACACAAACCAGCTAAGACCACAGGTTAGAACACACTGAGCCAACTACTGTGAATCAGAAAAACTTCAGACACAGCTGAAGACAAACAGAAAATAGGGAGGCCACCAGGTATTATTTCAATTTGCTTATAGTAAAGCTGCTGTCTCACTGCTAGACACAGATCAACAGTGCTCAGTTCCAGATCAGTCTTTTTCATTGCTTAGTTATATCTAAGAATTCCCCCTTAAAAACTAATGCACTGCTCTTACTCTTCAGCTGTCCTTTTCTATGTCCAAGATGTGTCTGCTCCAACTCTTCACTGATTGAGGCCAACTCCAGCTTCAACTTTCTTTCTGCTTTGTGTCCCATGTCACCTTTTTTCCAGATCCTGAAAGAAAATAAAGACAGGCACTCGGTGATTGCTCGTAGGGAAAAAAAAAAACAAAACCACAAAAAACTTACCCCAGAACAAAAGAACAACTTTGGCCTATGCCAAGCTGCCATTTTCTTTGAAACAATCAAAGCTTTTTTCAGTGTAAAACAAAACAAAACTAAAATTCAAAACTACATGGTCCTATTTAATTTATTATACAAGGAATTACCCAAATCAAGTTTCAGTATTGAATAACCTATAGGTGCCCTTGCTTCAGCATAAAGGGACAAGAGTAAATGCTCTCCAGTAATGTCCTTGCTCTAAATGTAGTTATTACTCAGTATATAAGGCCTTTGAACTTCAGATATTGATAACATGGATTTGTCAATCAGCATTGACAAGGACCAAGAACAGGCTTCCTATCTTTTCAAAATCAGAAATTTGCTACATTGACTTTACCAAAATTCCTTTTAAAAGAAATTTTTTTTCCCTATAGCATTTTGGTCATAACCACAACATTTAACTCAATTATTTTTGTCCTCTTAGTCATTTAGTGCTTTTTAGGGAACCTTTGTAGGCAAACTATCAACTTCATTATCCAAACAACTTCGTATCTGTCATGGAAAGGAATGTGGCCCTCTGATGACTAGAGCGGTGAGGCCACTTTTCTACTCTTCCAGCAAGACACTATTTTTATACAGTCTACGAACACCCTCTCATCTCAGAAGACTTCAAAATCCTTTTGAATCAGTACTTTAATTTTACCAGGAGAGTTCAATAAATAAAGCTTTTCAAACCAACCCAGAGAAAGATCTGGCACTTTAAAATTCAGCATGGAACTGAATGATCCAAGGAACAATCTCAAATACACAGGAAAAAAAACAACAGACAAGCAAAAAGAGATGTTTTGATTTAAAGGCATTCTATCCTTGGTTGTTAAATTACAGCTCTATACAGTTAGTAGGTAAAAGGCTCAACTCAAGTTACACAACATCCTTTCTTAACATTTCAGATAAAGCATTAAATAGCATTAATATTGATTAATGTGGTATACCTTTCAGGAAATGGATATTTTTTTTAAACAAGTCTAATTAAAAAAGCTAACTCCTCAATTTCCACATACTGACTTTACTGTGCTAGCAGTATAGTGTGACTACTTAAAAAATTGTCTACATCTTCAGAGGTTCTTTATCTCAGAACTGAAAAAATGCCATTTTAACATTGCATATTAAATTAGAATCATAGAATAGTTTGGGTTGGAAGGGACCTTAAAGATCATCTAGTTCCAACCCCCCTGCCATAGGCAGGGAAACCTCCCACTAGATCAAGCTGCTCAGTGCCTTGTCCAGCCAAATGCTGTTAAGGTTTTTCATTTTCTTTAAATTTAGAATATGCCAAAACATTTAGACTACCCATTTAGACTATTTTTATACACTAGGAGGGTGGTAGAACTCTTTCCACAAGGTCACTTAAGTTACTCCATGCTTTTCAGTTGTGGATATTCTTCACTGCTTCTAGACAAAATTATTTACATCTTATAGTGGGATTAAGAAGAACCAGTAAAACCTCCTTTATCTGCATCAGTGCAGTTTTAAAACCACAAAAAGTGATGATGTTTATTACCAAGCTAAAAAACTAGTAAGAATTTGAGTTCAAGAGAATCTCTAAAGGTGTAGAAAAATATTTCCCTTAGGAAGTGCTGAGTAGTACCAACTCTCTACTAATTGTCTGCTAAACTCGCTGTATCATCTATCCATGAATTCAACTGTAGACCAAGTGTAGCTTCAACCATGCTAGAGCAAGAATGTGCTTAAAACTGCTTTAAGCCATAAGTTCTTTGTGGTAGAACTGGTTAAGAACATAGGTTAAAAAAAAGAAATAAAAAGAAACATGAGGAAATTTATGGGAATTTGAGAGGAGTTGTTTTCAATCAGTGTCACACATCTGTGAATCAAAAGTTACTTTTGAGAGACCTGAAAAGAGAATAGGGCAAACAAGAGAGAGAAGCTGGAAATAGTACCCAGAAAAGGAGGCTGGTCATGTTGTTCCATCCTTAGATCATGAAGGCTGCAAGTCAGGCAGTGTTTCTATCAAGACCTAATACCTTTTATTAGACTAACTAATATAGCTGGATGTGCATCTGGGCACACAAATCCCCTGAGGTAATGTGTGACCAAAAGCTTGAGTGGCACCCTGTCCCATTATAAACCAGTTTAATAAAAGATAATGACCTCCCTCCACAAGCCTCATTTGACATATCTTATTATATCACATGCATTCTCTGAAAAGAGAGTACAGCAAAAAATTAGGATACTGATTTAGAGTCATGTAGCATCAAGACTTTTATGGCATTTCATGTTCTGAGCAGCAAAAAACCTATGAGAAACAAGAAAAAAGCCCTCAAATACAGGAAGACAGTGCATTCAGGGAACTCCCTAGACTGTGAGGGCACAGTGCCCTGCTTGCTAATTTTAAGTCTGTAAAGCAATACCATGGCAAAAGGCAGCAGGAGGAAATTCGATCTCTGGGAACAGGGAAGAATCTAATTATCACAGTGGTATTTATGAAAAGGAGTTCCTATATTACAGGAGCTGCTTCTCTTAGAAAAAAAGGAACAAAAGTCAGCCAACAATCCATTCTGAATGGATGAAAAGAGATGGTACTTTACCTGGAGATGAACATATTGTGGACATCTAAACTACTCAAGCTGACAGCCTTCTGAATTAGCTTTAAAGGTCAAGTTCTTGAAGAAAGTACTCAGAAGCCCTGAAGAGGTCTCAATGAGATACCATTCTTCAGTTCTCTCTTTGGTTTTCACCATCAGGAGTTCTGATAAGAATTCGTTAGGCCATTTAAGTTTCCCATTTAGGTTCTTTAACATTACAAGATTTGAATCTCTGCTTAAGGAACATGTTCTCCTAAAAACAACTGCATATCACACATCAATGCCTAACTGCAACAAGCACAAGGCACTCCCAGGCATTTCAGCCACCTTCAGGTATCCAAAAAGATGATGTTTAAGCTAATGACTCAGATTCAGGAAGCCATGCAACTCCTAAAAAGCACTTTATCCCACACTAGAAAAAGGTGACTTAAGAGATTTAATTTTCAAACTCGAATTCCTCAGTTTAATAGATAACTTGTCTACCAGTTGTCTACCCTGCTAGATACACGAGCACAAAGAAACTTGATAATAATCCAGTGAGTACTGAAATCCTAAAGACATCACTTGTAAATGTGGTTAAACCTTATTAAAAAACAATAATGCCAGGAATTTCAAGGTTCCTAGGCGCCAGGGCAATGACTCCCTTCTCTGCTGGACTTCAAATTCCTAGGCACATGGCCAGCCTGATGCTGCTGCTGACCCTGAGAGATGCTTTACTGTGCAAAGTGCTGTCTGGAAAACACAGAGCTACAAGCCTTTAGTGAGAACTTGGATCCAAACAGTTGCTCAGTGAGACCTGTGACCCCCCTCGTGACCAGGGGGGACACCTCCACCATTGTCTGCTTCCTCCAAGGATTGATGGAGTGACTCGTGTTCTTCTATATGATTTTTAAAGTCTAGATTATGACTGTTATATTGATACAGCAAACCACAAACTAAGATTTGATCTACAGAGGGTTCAGGTGATTGGAAATTTTAGATTAATTGTATTATAAATTCTTTAGTACACAATTAATAAATTTTATCACCCTGATAGTGCTTGTAGAAATTGTCTCATTCTAGTAATAAATTCTGTGCTGTACTAATCATACTATTACAGAATCATGGAATAGTAAGGGTTGGAAGGGACCTCTGCATATTATCTAGTCTCATCCCACTGCCAGAGCAGGTTTACCTACAGCAGGCTGCACAGGAACACATGCATAGAAAATAAAGCTTTAATTGTTAGCACAGCTTAGTGCCATCATCACTTTGCACAGGGTCCCAAAAAGAAAAGAAACCTGTCAGTCCCCATACTGTCAGGTGACAGAAAAGAAGTAAGATGAGGCTGAAGAACCAGAACAAGCAAGCTTACACAATTCTAGTAATCCCATTAAATGGAACTGTATATTTAAATGGCAAAATGACAAAGCTGCTTCTACAGCTTCTTAGCTTTGCAGCAACTACCAGCACTGCAGGATCAAACACAGCTTTGCCTTCTGAGACAGCATAGTTGGTGTGTTTGAGTCTTTTGACATTTTTAACTGAAGATAATTTATTAGGTTGATCAAGTTTTCTTGCACCACAGAGCAAATTCTGAGGACTAAAGAAGCCACAGAATAACTTAATAGCAATACTGACACTCTCCAGCAACATTTAATAAAGGCTTTCTTATTTACAAAGTGAGTATGAATAACCAAGAATCCAAGACTAGAAGACATCTGTGAGATATTGTAAGACTAAGAATATTTAAGACCGAGGAATAAACTCAGGATATTATTACCTAGACACATAAATTAAAGTTATTGACTTTCCTTTTTATCTTTCACAGAAACTTTTTACAAGAAAGGACAGAAAAGGGATGTTAGTGCTGACCAGAACCACATTGTTCTTGCTTAGGGGAGCCCAATCCATATTGTGTAACTTCATGAAAGTAATTTAAAATGAAAAACAAACAGAAAGTTTGAGTTAAGGGGCAGCTCTTTCTGTACAAATAAAAAGGCAAAATGAAAGAGTTAAGACAAGTTAGCAAGGACAACAGTATATTCAGCTGCCAAATTGGACATGGCTGTGGACAAAGTTCTTAGGATCTGTGAAAAAACCAGACTGAAATCTTTCTCCAAAATGGGACTGGGAGGTGAGGAGAGAAGAGGAAGAAGAGAAAGAAATCCCTTCACACTTTGTTAAGCTCTTTATAAACACTCTAAAGTTTAAATGATAATTAAGGTTTCCAAGTTTGGACAAAACCCCAAAGTGGAAAATAAACCTAAACACTTCCCACTCACAAACCCCATAAAACCTCATATTCTCAGCTTCTGTAAATAGATACTACCCAGATGCTCTGTTCAAGTAAATTTCACTGCAAGTCTTGAAACCCTCTGAGAAATTACTATAAAAGAAGTTTCTAAAACACAAAAGTTCTTCAGCATATGACTAAATAACTTAATTCTTAGAAAAGAACAATTCCCCTGAACACCTTTCCACCAGCCAAAAAAATAATCCAAATTTACACCTGAGAAAACTGAAGAGAACAGTAGTTCACATCTAAGAAAACTTCAGAGGTGATTTTGCCCCTCTACTCGGCTCTGGTGAGGCTTCACCTGGAGTTATTGTGTCCAGTTCTGGAGCCCTCAACACAAGAAAGACATTGAGCTGTTGGAGCAGGTCCAGAGGAGGGCCATAAAGATGATCAAAGGGCTGGAGCAACTCCCTTC
>VZTY01014817.1:5374-16038 GCA_013400935.1 Turnix velox
TCCAGGGAGACCTTATAACAGCCTACACTTACCTCAAAGGGATCTACAAAAAAGCTGGGAAGGGACTGTTTGCTTGGGCATGAAACAGAAGGACAATGGGCAGTGACTTTAAATTAGAGCAGGGCAGGTTTAGATCAGACATTAGCATGCCCCTCAATCCCTGGAGGTGTTTAAGGCCAGGCTGGATAAGGCACTGAGAAACCTGGTATAGTGGGAGGTGTCCCTGCCCATAGCAGGGGGGTTGGAGGTAGATGATCTTGAAGGTCCCTTCCAACCCAAACCATTCTATGATTCTATGATTCTATAAGTTCTTCACCATGATGGTGGTGAGGCACTTGAACAGATTGCTCAGAGAAGTGATGGAGGCCCCATCCCTGGAGACATTCAAGGCCAGGCCCTGAGCAACTAGATCTAGTGCAAGATGCCCCTGCTTACTGCAGGGGGCTTGAACTAGATGACCTTTAAGTTCCCTTTGGACCTAACATATTCTATGATACTTATAGAGATAGTGGGCTAATTGACTTCAGGCCAGTGGTGCCATACTGTAAATACAAATCAATATTGAGTGCTCCCATTTTCCATTACCACTGCAAAACATTTTCTGTGAAGCTATCACCTATGGCCTCCCCATGCAGCTATTTCTAATGACACCTGATTTTCAAGGTAAGTTAACAGGCGTTCACTGTTGCAGGACCTCCAAGCAGCTGCCCATGTAAGGAAGCCATGCACTAATTGCTTAGGGATACTCCCATCAGGCTTGGTAAGGGTACAAACTGAGCCTGGAGGAGATGTGGGTTTCTTCTGAAGTTCTGTAGCACAGTTTTGAGGGATTTTTGCCTCACTGAAGTTCAACAGAATATACTGACACACTTGCAGAATGACTGCATGATCTGTTTTTTACTCATCCACTCTTCCACTTTGAAGTTCACCCCAGCTTCTCAAATAGTAGCTTCTCCATTCTTTTCTTTCTAGCTGGCTCAAGGAACTGTTTCATGGTACATGGGTCTGGGAAATTTTTAATTATAGAGAATATAGATTTTTTGCATAGTTCATTTTCCTAGTGCTTTGTGTTATGTTAACGTATTATTTGCTACTTTCATTTTTCTGGGTTTATGAAGTGTTATTGCCATACAAAGACATGCAGTGAGATAAAGGAATTTGTTGCAGACTTTGTAATGAGAGATATAGATAGATCCCTGTTCATCCTTGTAAAATGCTTCCATACGGCGACCAGTCAGGGGCATTTCTTAGTGTCACACGAAGTTGCTTGGAGTCCAGGTTGCTCTGAAAGATTTCCTGCATTATAAAATGTTACTGCACATGTCATTGTCATTGTTATTATTACTACTAGTTCTTAATCTTCCCATGAACTGTACAGCTGTGAGCTGTTTATGTGTTCACAGTGCAGCCACAGCTACTGCTCCTCTCCTTTCTGGTCTAAAGCAAGCTGTGTGTACTGAAGACTGCCTTCTCCTTTGTGGTGAAAATGTCATCAAGACAAAACAAATAGATAGTCCCCTTTTTTTCTAGTAAGGCAGACCCAACAGGACTGTCAAGAGCATGGTGGAAAGTTGTAATAATGGGATAGTGGAAAAATTACCATTAGCAGAAAATGAAGTCTATTGCTTCTACATTTAACAGCCCTGTGGAGAGTAAGAATAGCTTTTCTGCAGAGAGATTTGACGTCAGTGCCAAAAGTTTGAATTGACACTTTAAAATAACCTGCCAAAGGAAAGGAAGGTGGAAATTAACCTTTCTTCTTGAAATAATGTAGCAGTTAGCTTAAATTAGTACATTGTAGTACTGCTGCCCAGAGCTATGAGTAAAGGAAATGGTGAACTATTAACTGTGGATCTTGGTTCAAGTCTGTGGAAAAACTGGGGAGTTATTCAGCAGGGATAGGTAATCTGGATAATTTGTTTGGAAATTATAATACTGCCTAAAACACTCCTAAGCTTCTGTTCATATGGGCGGATTTTTACTTTCTCCAAGCAAATAAAGGGAATATAGATTTTCTATACACTAGCAGTTTAGGGAATTCTTGTTATTTTGCATTTATTAAGACTATGGTTTTTAAGCCCCAAAATCTGTCCTTTTGCCAAAGCTCTGCTGCGGAGTTGGAGCATTGTGTGTCACACCATGGTGTCCACTGCCACCCCTCTTCTTGCATGCCTTTGCCATGGTTAAGTGCAGTGAACTCTAGTGTTCGTAGCCTTTGGAAGATTATTTGGAGTTTATTCATTCAAGAACTGGGAGAAGGAATGACAGAGGAAACATACATTTGCTCCCTGTAGCCTCCAAGAATTTAATGGAATTACACAGCAGAGTATCTTACTGCCTGGGAGAGAGCTGGCTCCTCCCAGGTGTGAGTGCCCCTTGAACAGTTTGGTGCAGCACCAGGACCGTGTTTCCCAGAATTCTGTTAAAGAAAGACAGTGCTATTATTTTTAAAAGGTATTATATAAATAATGTAACTACTATATAAATATAGAAATAAATGTAGTGCTATCATTCATCATTCTGCAGCCATTTAGCTCATGCTGCCAAGTCAAATGACTTCTGCATGTATTACCTTCCTGCTAAGCCTCATCAGAGGTCCTATGAAAATGCATTTCATTCTGCCAGACCAAATAATCTGTTGCCAAGAAACATATATAGCTTTTTAAATATTATTTTTTCTATCTTTATACAGTTTGGGCATGAATGACTTAACTATTTGATTGAAAAAGATCATTAATCAGCACTTCCGTTGACAAGTGATCTCCATCTTGGGGAAGAGGATTTTTTCTGGATTTTTTTTTGGGCTCACAGAAGTTACCTCTTAAGAATTTCTTGCCTCACGCAAAACATTTTGATATCATGTTCTGTAAGAAAGTAAAGGGTTTTAGGGTCCTAGCTGAAGGAACAGGCAAATTTCTGGTCCCTTTCTTTTTGCCTCACGCTACTTGTGAATAATTTTCATTGATTTAATGGCCGGTTTATTTATCTTATGTCTTGCTTACATGAGCAGTAACCATAAACAAAGCTAAAATGTGGATCTACAGTAATCTAATGGTTCCCTAGTAACTGCTTGAGTGTGCTCCAGTGACCAGCAGTGTATACAAGGACTGTGAACTGCTCCTTACTCTCTTTTTCTCTCCTTCTTCCTCTCCTGAATCTGAAATTTACAGTCAAATAAGCAAGGTTTTTGTCTTATGATAGATAAATAAATAAACAAAGTAATAAGGATTAAAGAAAGATACAGTTTTTAAATACTAAGGTTCAAGTAAATACGTATTTTTAAAGTAGACATAAAACTTTAGTATGTTTTTCTCCTCTAAAGTGCATCTATTTCAGTGTTTCAGCAGAGGAAGAGGTGACAGGTAGCTATGATAAATTGGTTCTCATGGAGCTGATTTCATAGATCTTACTTGGAAAGTTCTTATAAGCTAAACTGATAATTTAAAAATACAAACAGAAAACTTGCAGAACTGCTGGTGAAAACTCAGATTCAGATGGCAGCCAAAGGAAAAGATAGAATGTAGTGCCCTACAAGGGACAGTTGACTCAGTATTTATAATAGGAACTACAATGTCTCCAGGCAGGTTTTTATCCATAATTCTTCCAATATTTCTATAAAAAACAGTATCAGCACAAAAGTGACCATGTCTTTGGTGTGAAGAAGGCCATACAATCAACAAAAGAACATCATCATTTCTTGAAACATGGCCTGAAAACATTTTGAGTTCCCACAGTTTCAAGCTTTCTTTGCACCAGACGTGACATTCAATTATTTTAATTCTCCAAAAGTGATACTGCCTTTAGAGCAAGTATTCCAACAGAGAGAGTGAAGTAACCATGCAGTTATACTAAAGAACTCAAGAACAAACTTACATTAAGAAAATACAAATTTGGTGTGCAAGATTGTTGTTCAAGACAATATAGATTTTATTAAATATTTTTTTTGTTAAACATCCTGCAATTTAGGGTCTCCCCAGGCTTTTGTTGCTGTAATGTTGAGGACTCTGGCACTAGGCAGTGAAGTTAAGCAAGATCATACTACCAATTCATGATAAGGGATTTTAAAATAATCCACAATTTAGTTTGGTAAAAAAAAAAAAAAATCCCAGAAAATAACAACAACAGAAAACATCCTCAGTATTCCTGGGATGCAGAAAAGTGCTTGGATGTCCTACTGAGACCCCTTCCTTCCATGCAGTCTCTCTGAAAGGTTAAAAGAGTGGTTGGAAGCTGTGCATTCCCTCTACTGCAAAGGTATGGTAATCCAACAGAGCTTATGCACAGAAAAACAGCCACTGAGTGACTCTCAGTGGTGATTTTCAGGCTGTTCCCTATGGAGTTTAGAGTCCTTCTCAGCAGAGGTCAAGGAAGGCACTATTGTTATGGAGCAAAAGGGATTATTTAGTGAAAAAACCTCAATGCACTAATTGCAAATTACTGCTGGATTTTGTTTTTCCTGCTGCTGCAGAGGTTTTAAGGCTCCCTGCCTTTCCCCTCCTCTTGCTGGTATTCTGCTGCCTCTAGTGACATCCCGTACTAAATAATAGAATGACAAGTAATAGTCTCAGAGTGGACTTATGGGGCATGGAAAACTTGGGTAAAAGTTGCACTTTGATTAGTAGCTTCTGGACTAAATCCAGCCTTCCCACCAGGAGGTTCTGAGGGAAGGCAAGCCTGTAGGTGTGTGCAAATTGCATAGTTGGAGAGGAAACAGAAAACAGGATTCTGCCAACCTGTGTTTTTGGAAGGAATGAGAGCAGCTAGAATTTGCTGAGTGGTTTGAAATGTTCAGTGGTGTCCCTGGCAGATGGCTTAGGAACGTGGATGCAGGTATAGACTGAAGAGCTGAGTGACAACTTACTTCTATCTAACATTATCACAAGGCTTTGCAATCTGTATCAAAGCCACAAGCACTAGAAATTTGAATTATTTATCTCTATTTGCAAATGTACCTATAAATGCATGAAAAAACTCACAGTACTATAATTACTATAGAGAGAAGTGCCAAGATATTTTGACAGTGGCTTTGGGCAAAACCACTGAGAATCTCCTAATTAATAGTTGTTAATGTCCCATGGTAAGAAGCCCTCAGAAAAAGCACCAAAAGTTGCTCTGGGCACTGTTCTCTGGCCCAGTAAATCAGTAGTGAGCACATGGCTAGAACATTCCAGAAAACATCTTAGGAATCACAAAGTCCTGATATTCTAGCACCTGCAATTCTATTTCTTGGGGATGTGGATAGCCACTGTAAGAAGCCTAAGACATGCTGAGCATTCAATGGATTTCTGGGAAACATCTCTAGGACTCTTCTCACCATTTTAGCACCATGCTCTTATTCCTTCTGTATTTGGACCTCCTTGAGATAGGTATGGCCAGGCCTCCTATTATGTTTCCACTGGAGATCTAGAGACAGGTGACATTCTTGAGGGTCATATTTAATAGCATGTGCATGTCACTAAAGTTGCTATGTCCTTCTAGCTGCCACATCTGGAGCTGAGTGCAATGGGGGTCATGAAGGATCAGCTGCCTGCCTTGGCAGCATAGTGAGCAGAGAGTAACTCCCTAACAGAATACTCTGGAGGTATTTTATTCCTTGAAATTTCTCCTGTGAGATTTTCTACAGTTGGGAAAGTCTTTTCTGGTACATGAGTGGGAAAAAAAGCAGGAACAAATTCTTGCTCCTTTTCCCACACTGACCATAAAATATCCTGTCTGGCCTTGAATCAAGGGACAAGAGATAATACATTACCATGTAACATATTAATCTGTGGAAAGTGCTTTGACATTTAAAAGGATGTCTTAAAATCATCTCATGCAGAATTCTCTTGTGGAGAGGCAAAGAGCTGGGCTTCTTCCCAGGGAAAGGTGGGCTGTGAAGGCAGCCACATGGCAAGGCAGGCAGGGACAGGCAGGGACAGGCAGTCCTACACAGTGCCACTGAGGAACATAGCCCCACAGCAACACAATCACCAGTCCAGACAAACCCTTTGAAAGAAACCCTATCACAGGCTATGTATTGAGGACTCTGCTATTAAATCTTTTGTCTTCACAAAGGGGCTTCCAGCAATCAATAAGTGTAATGGCTGTCAGTAAAAGTCCTCCTCCAGAAATTGCCTGTCACTAGAGTTTGTAAAGAATTTCTCCACCAGGGAAAATACAAGGGTATAGAAAGCATTTTGTTTTTCTCAGCTCACACCTGACTGCACTTTTTTTTTTTTTTTTCCTACTGGGAAGCTTGATTTCAGCAGCAGGATCTGGCTGAAATTCATGTCAGAGATCTTATTCTTTACGTAAAATGTGAAAGAAACAAATGACTGACTCTGTTAGTGTTATTGATTTTATTAATCAAAAGTATCTGTAATTAAGCTGCCTCTAGAAAGACCAGTGCTCAGCCAGTTGTTGCTCTCTGCTTGTTTTTTTTGTCTTGGAGGAGCAGGGTATTGATATTTGTGAAATGCTTCAAAGGAGTAGATTTTGTTCTACAACAGAAAGTCTTAAAATCCTCTCTTTTGCCCTCCTTAGTTCTTGGTTTCCTGCTTGAATGCTTTCACTTTGCCAATTGCTATTCAGGAAGTGCCTGCCAAGTCTGTGGTTTCATGGGAATGATGGTGATGGCTCTGCATGTACCACAGAGATCCCTCTCTAGTGACTCCTATGAAGAGAGTGACATATCATTAACACCCCTCTCTGAATAAAGTGCAGTATCTTTTGTTCTGCTTTGTCTGGCCATATTAGAGACAGCTATTGTCACAGGTTCATCTGCATTGATCATTCCTAAGGGCTTAATTTGGTTTTTGATTAGTTGCCATAAGTTTTTTTCAAATTACTGCTTTGATCTTGTGTGACTGAGCCATCACTGCAACTGTTTAATGATTGCATGTGCTCTAATCACTTAACTGTTATGGGTAATCAAGTCTGTTATGAGTCAGGTCTGAAACAGTGAATGGCTCTTGGAGCGTATACATCAAAGTCCTAAGCTCAGGACTTGTCATCTTGCAGGGGCCAACCTGGCATGGTGACTGTGTGAATGCTGATGTATGTGTGGTGGCAAAACAGCAAATTTGGGGAGAATACAGCTTGGTTGTTTCATCTCAAACTGGAGAGCAGAGAGATGGTTGGAGCAGAGAGATGGTTTTCATCATCTGCCAGAAAATGCCAGAGCCCGAGCCTTTCTCCTCAGCTCTTGGCAAAGAGGTGCAAAAATGCCCTCTCTGTAGCTCTCTAGCCAATTATGAATAATTCACATCAGATCAGTAGTGGATCAGAATTTTGTTCACAAATTATGAAGTTCCAGAAGCTTCAGGGTTGAGAAAGAATTGATTGGAAGCATGGACCAAGCTCTTCAGAGTATGTTTCACTCTTAAGTCACAAAGCTGAAGAATTTATTTCTCTGCCCAAAACAACACTTGCTTCTGGTGTAAAGAAATCAATGACTTTTATAACTGACTGGGAACATATAACAGCTAGTGGACATAGTTCATTGCTTCCCTCATAGGTACTAGTAGACCACCTAATCACTCACCCAGGAGCTGTGCTCATTCTTCACTCAGCCCCCCATGAAGAACAAAGGCCACAAAATTCACAGAAAGGGAAAACTCCAGTGAAACCATCTTAGGTATCAATACAGAAAAAGTAAACTAAAAGAAGTGGTTCCTCTGTAAGCTTTCAGAATAACCACATCCCTCACATTTTTTTGAGGATTTAACAAACATTTAAAAAAAATTTACTGGCTGCAAGAACTATTCTGAAGTTAACTTTAGTTGGCTGAACAGAAATGGTATGTTATCTCTTCAGGCTCTTTAAGTATTATGGTTCACTGTGCCAGACTTGGTTTGCTGCTTCAAAACTGGAAGACTGATAAGGAATTTTAGCATATGATTCATTAACAGAAATGTTTTGAAACTGAGATTTGTAGGAAATCTTTGGGACCAAAGATGAAAATCTGTGCACACACAGAAACAACAGACTCTTAAACATCACCTATCTCCTTGGCCTTATTGGAATTTGCCAGTCTGGGTACTTGTCAAAAATGGGAAGTAGATGTCATTTGGATTAGCTGTTTTCACAGTTTGTACTGCATTTATGTTTACATAGTACTTGCCAATAAAAATAACTGTTTATTTCTGACAGCTTTGAAGAATTCCTAAAAGACATTCTGAAAAGCAAATAAGAACTGTTAGATAAGGTTGGCAGTATTGAGAATTTTAACCTTTCTTGTACTAGATATGCAAATATATGTACTATGTTTTGTTTGTTTGTGGGTTTTGTGTTTTGTGGGTTTTTTTGTTCTTAATCTGCCAGCATTGCTATTTGCACTGCTAAATCCTTTTGCATTGTATTCTCCCTCTGCCTCAGAGGATTCCTTTTTATGCTGCTACATCTTGTTCTGTTTCGGAGGTATGGTATTTTGAAGAAGTAATTTTAGAAGGTTAATGCATAGACCAGAAGAGCAATCAGATAGGATTTCCTTCTATTTTACTGGAAATGAAAATACTTTCAAGAACTGACTTTATTCAGCTGCAAGGGTTTTTATTCAAGAAATCCAACCCAACCTCACCCAAGCCACCTACCACTAGTTATTTGTCCACCATCTTCACCTGCCACTCAAGCCTAACATATCTGTACCATGTACCTGCACATCTTCTTTCATAGTTTTTTGATTGTCCTGTCTCTCCAACCGCTTTAAATGCTGGTGAGAATCTAAACCACATTCCTATTTGGTTGTAACAGAAATTTGTCTTAACCTGGAAGGATTCAATGTCATGGGTAATGCAAAAGCACACTCACACTGTATATCTTCTGGCTATCACACTATGGAAGGAGGTGGGCAGCAAGGTCTCCAAATAAGGGAGAAACTTCTGAGAGTCCCTGAGCAGCTTGCCTAGGGATATTTGATATGAGATGTACTTTCAGAGGGAAACATGCAAACCCTTGAAAGGAGGAATGTTCTCTGGAAAGCTGGCCACTGTATGCTGCTACACCACTTGACAGCACCCTAACGTGGAATCTCAGCTAGTGTGAGCTAAGAGTCTGTGGCTGTGGAAGATGTTCATCAGTAAAAGTATTACTATATGGGCATTGAGGATGAGGAGGACAAAAAATAACACAGAAAACTGTGGTGTTTTGATGTGGGTTTTAACTATTCTTAACTAGAAAATGTTATGTAACAAAAATTGCTCATATTATTTAGAAAATAATTGCTAATTGGAATGACAACAGTGAGTCACCTCACAGCAAGACCAGTTTCATCTGTGAAGTCTCACAGAGACAAACAAAAAATGCAGTCAAGAAACACATCCACTGTAAGCTGAAGCCCAAGTATGCAGAAGAAAAAAGTGCTATTTCTGATGACATACGAAATGTATTCCTTATGAACAATCTAAAATCACTTTCAAAGTGAAGAGTTAGGTTATTCAGTCACATGCAAGAACAAATCACCTACCAGCACACATTTTCTGAAATTAACTGTGAAGCTGTCAGCAGGCAGGCTTTGAAAAGTGAAATAAACTGGCACACTGCCTATCTAAAATAGCTAGATGAACTTCAGGAACAAATATTAGCCTAAGAGCAAGATATGATGCCAAGAATATTTGTCTTCCTGCAACTGGGCTTGCCTGGCAGATTAGTTCACTGAATAAGTGACCAGCCACAATTCTTTGGATCAAAGTCTGGAAAGACCTTAGCTAATGCTTCATTTTGTCTACTGAATTACATGTTAAAATTAAATGTTAAAAATTTAAAAGATGTTTTTACATTGATCCTCCAGTCTCCTGGAGGATTCGCTTAAGGGTATTTAAAATTTGTTTTCCTGAACACAAGACTCTTAATTGAATGCTTGGACAGCAGAGAAATCTACATGTGCCTGTGATGAATGAGGCTCACTCCGAATCACCAGCTTTCCCTTTATTTCCCTTTTCTTACAGCTTATTCAATTGGTTTCCCCACTTAACCAATTGTAGCTGAGATAATCACTTATGTTTTCCATTTTACTTCCAATTTTAATTCAGAATATTGTAATCAATATATATAAAAATAAGGACAAAAAAGTGTAAAGCACCCATAAACCATGCAGGAATAATGACTTTTGTGTGAGTTCACTCTTACACTTTTATAGCTCATCAGCCTTTCTTCTTGCAGTATAGAAAGTCTGTTGAATGTTTGGAGCTACCACCTATGTTATATGTTTCTTTCTGCTTTTGCTAGATCAGCTAAGAGACCTCTGAAACAGACACCTGCAACTTAAATCCTTCACTGTGATATCTGGAAGTGCTTCTTGAATCTTGGAACAGATCTGAGCATGTTTTAACTATAGAACTGAGCATGGCCCAAGCATTTCCCCCCATACTAACCTATCTGAAGTGAATAACTAGACACGTGGGCCAGTTGGATGCAGTGATCAGGTTTTAGGACTTGAATTTGCCTAGCAGACATCTGCCATGCAGTGACTTTCCCAGATGTGTCTGGAGCATACTACACAGATAGCAGGAAAATGTTGTCTTTGGGAAAACTTGTTTTCCTCCAGAATAGCTACAGCTGAGCCACTCACCATCCTGTCTGAATGCAGTCCACACTGGGAGAATGCACCACATCAGGAAACCTGAGTAGTGGTAAATGTAGTGGTCAGTAGCACATATAACATATCCTTAACAACAGATTCACTTTTT
>VZTY01014817.1:17531-76098 GCA_013400935.1 Turnix velox
TTCCAGGACCTAACCACCCTCCTAGTAAAGAACTTCCCCCTAACATCCAACCTAAATCTTCCCTCCTTCAACTTGTATCCATTTCCCCTAGTCCTGCTATTGTCAGCCCTTTCAAAGAGTTTACTCCCTTCCTGGGTGTAAGTTCCCTTCAGGTATTGAAAGGCTGCAATGAGGTCACCCCGCAGCCTTCTCTTCTCAAGGCTGAACAAGCCCAACTCCCTCAGCCTGTCCTCATAGGGGAGGTGCTCCAGCCCCCTGATCATCCTCGTGGCCCTCCTCTGGACCCTTTCCAAAGTCTCTATGTCTTTTTTGTACTGAGGGCTCCACACCTGGACACAGTACTCCAGATGGGGCCTCACAAGAGCCGAGTAGAGTGGGAGGATCACCTCCCTATCCCTGCTGACCACAGGGATGGTGGTCACACTTTGAAAGGAAGTTCATATTTCTCACTAATGGAAAGTATCTTCTGTCCATCTCCATCTTTTTCTGGATTTGTTGCAGGACTAAAAAATTGACACAAAACCCTGCTATATGAAAACATGACCACAGCAAGCATTTGGATGAAAAGCAACAGCGAGAAAATTCATTATCAATTAGACTCCAAAGGCATGAAAAGCCTGTGAGATTTTGAGCTGCACAAAACCTTCGGGCTGGGTCCCACAACTTGCAGAGCTGTTTCTTTGTTGATTAGAATGATGGCCTTCTACATAAAGAGAATGACTTGCACTAAACCTGGAGGTTTGTAATAATTATAGTAAAACAGATGTTCTTATTTTTTGTGTTGTACAGAATGATATTTATGAGTTTCCTGCTATTCTGCTGCTGGACGTAGTCTTTTGAATAAACTGCTTTTTTGTTCCTTGCTTTGTGCTTTATTTCCAGCAGTGGTAGTTAGGTTTGTGTTTAAAACATTCCTTTTCTCATCTGTTACTTTTTATAATGTTACTCAGTTTATTTTTCAGTTTTTGGTTTTCTTAGGATAGACCAAGGCAGTTTTGGATTATAAATGAGTTAATGAGAGCAAGCACAAAGTAGTGCTTCAGAACCTGAATTATGTGTCTGAAGAATGCTCATATCTTTAATTAAATGGGGCTTTTTTTCTGCATCTGCTTTACAAGATCTTTTTCCACTTAGTTGTTACTCAGAAAAGTTGGTTTATTCTAACCTTGGACCCTATGAATCAAATAAATTCTTTAAACTGAAAGCACTGAAAATATGTTCTGTCTGTCCTAAAGGAGATGATCCTAATTCTGCTTATGGCACAGGCTCAATTTGATTCCATACTAGTTTCTTTTCATACTGATGAATTAAAAATAAAAAAAATAATTACACTTCTTGGCCAATACAGGTTTCTATATAACAATTTCTATTTCACTAATTTATTAACATACTTCCCCATGAAAGGGGACGATTCAAAGCTTTGCACAAATATTGTTGGCACCATTATACAGCTGCTCCTCTGAAAAGGAATTGGATTCCTGAGGAATGTGAAAGTGCAGTTATCTTAAAGTACAGGGGAATCTAGGATTTAGCTTTAATTAATGGTAGAAATTAATTTTTCGTTTTAATTATTTGCAGACAAGTGAAAATGAAGTTTCTTTTTGTAAATCTCTAGCTTCTGTTGTTAACTTTTTTATTGGATGTGGGAAGAATTTGCTAAATTCTGCTAAGACTGTGTGGCTTACCCAAATATGAATAATGAAGTATAAAATAATGAGATTCTGTGGTTTGCAAAAGCACTGCAGTGGCATAGAATATAAAGTCACACTTCTGTGCTCTTAACATGAATCTGAACAGTTCCTTCTGGTTATTTTCTATTTCCAGCTGCCTTTTTAAAGGTTCCTCTGAGGCAAGGCCCTGAGGCAGTGGTTCAAAAGAACTTCTTAAATATGGTCTCAAAATTGTTAAACAGTGAAATGGAAGATTCTTTAGAAGAAGGTGAATTTTGGAGAGTAGCTGTCAGCACAGAACCACAGAAAGTTAGGGACTGGAAGGGACCTCAAGAGATCTTCTAGTCCAATCCCCCAGACAGAGCAGAAACACCTAGACCAGGTCACACCGGAATGCTTCCAGTGGGGTTTCGAATGTCTCCAGAGGAGACTCCATAATCTCTCTGGACAGCCTGTTCCAGTGTTCTGTCACCGTCACTGTGAAAAAAAGTTTTTCCTCATATTCCTGTGGAGCCTCCTATGTTGCAGCTTGCACCCATTGCCCCTTGTCTTATCATCCTCCTAACACTCAGCCTTTACATATTTCTAGACAACAATGAGGTCACTCCTCAGTCTCCTCCAAGCTAAAGAGACCCAGCTCCCTCAGTCTTTCCTCATAAGGGAGACTATCTTCAACTATCTTCATGGCTCTGCGCTTGACTCTCCCATGCAGTTCCCTGTCCTTCTTGAACTGAGGGCTCCAGAACTGGACACCATACTACAGATGTAGCCTCACCAGAGCAAAGTAGAGGGAGGAGAACCTCGACCTACTGACAACACCCCTTCTAATACACCCCAGGATGCCACTCTTGGCTACAAGGGCACATTGCTGGCTCATGGTCATCCCCCCAGGTCCCTTTCCACTACATTGCTCCCTAACAGCTCAGTCCCCAACTTACACTGATACAAGGGGTTGTTCTTGCACATACGTCTCTACACTTGCCCTTGTTTTATTTCATTGAATTTCTCCCCACCCAACTCTCCAGCTAGATTCTGCACCATTGACCACAACTCTTAATGGAAGGAGTGAGGAAACCAATGAACCAAATCCCTTTAATTACTCTCCCAAGGTCCTAAAGTCTCTTTTGATTGCTCTGGACCTACGAGTTAGTGCCTCCTCAGTCTACCTGGAAAATAAGCAGTGGGCAGCAGTTGGATAATTGGAATGGACTTGGGAGGTTTCTGCCACACCATTAACCTGGGCTCCAGGAAGGCAGAGACTTCCCTAGGGGTGGGCACTGCCTGGCATATTGGGTCTTCTTTTCTCCTTAAGAGGAACTCCAATGGCTACAGCCTGTCTTGTGAAGAAGCTTTGATTGGAGAAACAGCTTCCCCAACTCCAAAGACATTGTAAATGAAGAATGCTCGTCCCACACATCTTCATTTGTTTGGCCTCCAACAGCCAGAACTGGAGGTGCTGAGGTGGGCAGGGAGGGAACCCACCCACGGCCCTGACCACCAACTTCACTCACCTCATTCATGTTTCTGCCTGACCAGGGCACAGTGCAGGGGAACACGGTCGTGGCTCCTAACTGACAGAACCTCCCGTCTTTGATTTAAGGAAGGCGAAGTCTTGCTCCAAAAGTCTATTTCTGCCTCCGCTTCTCTGATGCTCCTTGGCCTTTCCACTTCTTCACGGAGCTCTGTCACCACGCAGGGCCCCTTAGAGCTGCCCCTCGGTAGCAGCGAGAGGCTCCGGCAGCGCCCGCAGCTGTGGCCGGGACACTGCCCTGCTCTGGGACAGCTCTCTCTGCTCTCACACGCCCTTTCTGCCTGCGCCTGGCAGCGCAGCCTCCGCCAGCTGGAGACCACCCTTAACTCCTCACAGCCAGTGCCACCACCCTTGTTGATGACAGAGAACACCCACTGCCCGCTTGTCTCCGCCTTGAAAGGTTCCTTTTATCAGTGTGAGGGTGGGGTGAGGCTGTTGGCGAGTTCTCGCCCCGTTTCAAGTTGCCGCCGGAGGCCTCGCAGGAAAACGAGCGTTGGCTTCTAGCCCTTATGAGGACTTCATGGAGCCTTTTGCCTCGTCATCACGATATCGGTGTCTGAAACATATAGATGGCTCGATAACGCTTCTGCTCACTCTCCCCAAGGGTAAGTTTGACAATCTTAAGACTGATCATGCTGAATAAAGTGCAAATGAGGAGAAAGATGACAAGTGACTACCTACAATTTAATTCTAAAGAGAAACAGGGCATATTACCTTTTCAGGGAAATAATATAATAATGAAGGAAAAATTAAAATGAAGGAAAAATAGTCTTATTTTGGGCTTGATCATACAAGAAAAGACCAGAAGGTGGGTTAGACTGAATATCAACCTTTTAAAAGTGATAATCCTAATTAAGTATATGTTTTCACATCTAAATGCCCAATAATTTTAATGTCTTAGTGAATACAGGAACATCCCTTTCTTTTGGTGACAAAACTTTCTGCATAATTTATGCAAGGAGACAAATTAATTACATGATTATAAAGCTTTAATCACTATGTAGCTTGTATCAGATATGCTGAAAACTCTCTGTTGGAGTGGAACAAAGTCTTCCTTTGAATTATTTTTAGTCAGCCTGATAAGTGTATAATTGCTGGAGATAAACAAAGATGGTACAGGTGAAATCTGAAGCACCTTGAAATGGACAGACTCTCAAAGACATCCCTGCAACAGCCAGAGATGTGATAAAGGAATGAAAGTTAAGACAAAAAAAGTAGCTTTTAAGTTTCCTTGTAAGCTCAGCATTGAATACATACAGCTCAGCTGAACCTGGAGAACTGATCCAGCAAGTTTGTTTAATTTAAAAAACCATTTAAATAGCATATGATATTTAGGAATAAAGTGGCTTTCATTTGTATAGAAGCATGCAGAAAACTGGAAACATTTAGAAATTAAAATGAGATTATATCAAAGTGAAATACATGGTAGTACCCTGGTGAGACTATCACAAACTTTAAGCAAAGTGGCACTGCTTTCTGTGAAAATTCATATGTTTGATAAAAACATGTTTTAAATTTACATTGGCTTTTTATTTATTTTGCTTGTGGAGTTGTAAATATTCAGCATCAGACTGAGATATCAATCTACAGTATCTATAGGTGGCAAACTGTTAATGTTTCATTTGAAAATTGAGTATACTACTATTATTGAGACTTCTGCATTGTGTGTTTTCCTCTGCTGAGGCACAGTGAGCTAAATTCATTATTCATTTATCAACCAGAGAGATTTGAGGATACTGCCTTGTAAGGATGCTGGAACCAGGCTGTACTTTCTTCAATTGGAGTTACCAGTTGTATTTGCTTATGAAAAGTGGAGTTTGATGTTCTTCATCAGAAAATACCTTGAGTAGTAGGAAAAAAATGTGTGAAGCCGCATTGAATTTTATAAAAAAAGTGAAGGCATTGCCAGGTCAGTCTTAATCTGTTCTTTGCTTACTCACTAATAAAACAACTGAAAAAACCCTGTTTCTCATTTGCTTGCAACCTGTGGCAATTCCTTTGAACCTAGAGAACTCTTGTTAAGTCCAGCTCTGTGGAGGCTTATAATGAAAAATATTACTATAGGGTGAAACATACAGTGTTAGGGTTGACATTATAAGAAGAAAGGAAAGTTTCATTCTGTTTTCTTGAAGTCCAAAAAACCCAGACCTTATCTCAGACTTTGCTGTTACAGTTCAGAGAACTCCACTGAGCCGAAAGTCGTGGCTGTAATTTAGTTTCAGGCTTATGATGTATATAAATGAAGTCAAATAATTTCCTCTGAAATATGGTTGTTCATAACATGCCAAATATTGAGTTATGTTTATCAGTTTGGTGGCTCCGTATCTAGGTTACAGTTTCCATGAAACAGGCAAGACATAATTAAATTCCCTTAACACAGAAATGCTTGGTGCTGTGACAAGTCTCCTTTGCAGTGTTGTTGTGTGGGTTAAATATTGCTGGGTTTGCCCTCTGTACCTTACCAGCATCCCTTATAAGCCTCCTGGGAAGTAATGTAACTAATCTGAAGTGAGCAGGAGATCTGCTAATTTCTTTGCTACTGCAAAACAATGTATTATTTCAATATTAGGCACATCTTTAAGGCTTCTCCAAATAACTTGTATTTCCCTAAATACGGAGAATGAGTGAAGAGAGATTTGACTGAGCCAGGCACAGAACAAAAAATAGGGAAAATAGGAGTTCCTGTCTCCAGCTGCTTACATTTGAAATCTACAACAGCGGACAATGCATGATGTGCTCAGGTAAATAGAGTAGGGAAAAAAAAAAGATAGGAGAAAAAAATGTTACCAGATCAGCATCCTGATAGCCACCAGCATGCTAGTAGCTTGTTGCTTATAGCTTAGTTGCCATAAGAATAAAGAAAAATTTAAAATGGGGAGATTAAGGGGGAGAATAACATGACCATGTTCATGTTTCTGGGGAATGCCTCCAAAAATGAGAAGCAGCTTTGGAAAAGGTGTGAAACCGCTTTTATTGAAATGTAACAGATGTAGGAGATGGTGATCATGTTAGGGACTGTTCAGAGGGAGCAGCCAACACCTAAATGAGGAATGTAATGATAGATAGGTACAAGATCAAAAATGTTTTGTGAGGGTAAAGATTATATGTGAAGTGATCCGTGGAGAAATTTAGAAATGGGGTGAAAGACCTGGAGTGACACACCAGGAAACCAAGCTTAAGGTCTTGTTCTTACCCTACCTAGTGAGCTGTACTATGTTGGACTGAGAAGGTGACAGAGAAGGTCACAGGACATGTGGGAATTGAGAAAATTACTGTGCTTGGCTGTTCCCTTTGCTGTGTGCATCTAATGTGGCAAAGTATGCCTTGTCTGGAGAATCCTTTTTTAGAAAATCCCTAAATACAAGAGTGAGGCAAGATACTGCCAGTGGCAGGTGCAAGGAGCCATTCAAGAGCATCACTACAGGCTGAGCCTGTTCAGGAGCCACTTTGGTTTCATTAACAGGGGCCTGTGCTTTATGCTTGAAGAGAAGGTACAATTCATCTGTGCAGTTGTACCCTGTTTCACAAGCTCTGTCTGTTCCTGGAGGTCTGTGCCAACAAGCTGATAGATACTGGTTGAGGTTTCTGCTCTTAGAGGAAGGTTGAGTGCTGGGGGTTGGGATGAAGCTTACTCTCTGGAAATGCACAGGGTAGGCACAGTGCCACAGTCCCCGTGGCACGGCTTTATCCTGAGCCCCTGAAATCTGTGTTTTTTAGCTGCATGAGAACAAGATGGTGACTATCTTATTAACTCCCACTTGTGCTTAGCATCATATATTTGCCCACATCTACTTTATAAATTCCTCTTCACCCAAAAGCACAGGTTTTCTGCCAGTTCCTGGTCCCATAATTTGTAAGCAGCTACTGGCAGTCAACGTTTTCTGGTATTTTACAAATGGCTTTTTAGATCTCTTTTTAGACCACCAATCTCCCTCACAGGTCGGGGAGTTCTGGTGAAGAATTTGACAAGGTAGAAAATGAGCTTTTGAAGGACAGTCACTGATTTTTTTTCTTCCTTCTTGTCAGAATACTAGGCTTTGTTTTCAAAGTCCACACTGAATTTATTTTTTCATTTCTTTTGCTACTGTTTTTTAAGCTATGGGATACATTTCCTTACTGTCAACCAGCAAAGTCAACAACTTATTTTTGGAGAGATAATCAAATGGGAAATACTGGAGCCCCTCTGATTAAAGTATTGCTCAGATTTTAAAACGGTTTAAAAAATATTAAAACTATTGTACAAATATTAAAGATCCAGTAAAAGATGGCCAAAATATTATTTCTAACTTAATTAAGCACAGAAATCTTGAAATATTGAAAACAAAATCTGAATATGAACACAGTATGTTTACACTATTTTCTTATTCTTTTATATTTTCTTGTGTGTGCTTACCCTCCCTACTTAATAAATGTAACATTAAATGTTCTTCTTTGGAGGTAATTATCTTTCATAGGCAGGTCAATTATCTTTGTTATTATAAATTCTATCAGAAAGACAAATTTTACATGCTAATTTGATTCTTTTGATCTTAAATTATTCACACTTTTGCATAACAGTGAAATCTTCATGGCAACTGATAAAAGTACAGTGCAAAGTATTGATAATAATTTTTCTCAGAGCTTGAGTGAGTGTAATAACACCAGGAAATGTTTTATAAACTTTCCCTTGGTGTCAGCTATTCTTGTCTTGATCCCAAGGGTATAGGCTGCTCATCATCTTCCTAATAATGATATAAGAATTATTATTAATGTAATTATTGCTATGTATCTGGAAGAATAACATGATGGAGAAGAGAGTGAAAGTCTATATTTAAACAACCATACTGAGTATAATGTCGCTTCATATGCCCAGAGCTGCTACAACCTGAGAATACATAAAGATTTGTGGACACAGATTTTAATGATTTAATGTTTCTGTCTCATTTGGAAAGAAGTCTGGAGGAGTTTTTCTTCTTTTTTTACTGGATAAAGAAGAGATACTGTAGCTTTAGTGTCTATCCTCAATTTTCAGAGCACACTGCTAGTATTCACATTGTTTGAATGCACACCCTGGGATTACCTAGAGTGGAAGCCTTGCTTGCTAAGCCTGTGCTTAAACACTTGCTAATGTAGTTGGGGTGAAGGAAGACTCATTAAGCTGCTAAGTTATTTCCTATTTATCGTCAGGTCTCGGCAATTAAGAAATTGTGACTTCACATTATGTCCAGTTTTGTTGAACTTGGTGTGACCCATGGATGTTCCCTTGTGCTAGGTAGTTTGGCCATGGCCTTTATTTTGACCACAGAGACAGATTTAATCATGCACTACATCTTTTTGCTCACATGGCCACGTGCCTGGGGGTGTTTGTAGGCTGTAGCTTGCCACCCCCTTTGGCACAAGTAGATGTAGGGAGCAGAGGTGGCATGGAGTGGAGCTGGGATGCCTGACAGCCAGGCTTAGCAGGAGGCAGACTGCCAGCTTGCTCCTGCAGTCTGACCACCCCAGTGAGTCCAGAAAGCTTGCCCTCAGCTAGATCTCTTCTGAAAATTTAAATTCTTGTGTCTTGTTTCCCCTAAAGCTGTTGGGGACTTATCTGCCTCTGTCTCCGCACAGCTTGTCCCTGAAAATGTGGTAATTAAACACATTTTTCAACTTTAAGCTTCAGTGTGCCAATTTTTGGCAGTGCCTGAACTGTAGGGCTGTATGCCCATTGATAAGTCCCACAAGAGGTTGTTTTGCTAAGGCTGGAGGGAATATGTAGTACTAGGACCATTCATTAGGAATTTTTACAGAGAAAAAAATCAGTATTTTTCAGAGATGGTATATTTATAGAGCATTTTGACAATAGTTTTGCAGTTAGGGATTGTCAGAATTATTAATTTAATTCCCAGTGTTACTCTTGCTGTTCAAATAAACAACTCTGTTGTCTTTAGGCTTCAGTCCTCAGATTACTCATTTATAATTTCTACAAGCACAAGAGGAAAAAAACATCACAATCTTTTTCTGAAGTCAAATCAATTACTTTGCTACTCAGAAATTGTTTCTGTCAGCTGCTGAAGTTCTCCTGCTGTAAATGTAACCATGAATGCAAGGAAGAAGTATCTCATACTGTTTCATAATTGTATCTTAGCTTTAATTGGTGATGACTAGGAAAAAGCATATACCCATGAGACAGCACTGTGCTTAAATTTCCTCATTTGCAAAGGAGTAATGTATTTTTTGCTTACTATTTCAATGAACAAACATTCATAGAGCAAAAACTTCATTAATTTCATTCTATAAATTACTCTACTAAGAAGCTACATTCTAAGTTTCTTATTTAATTTCTATGCAGTTTCATTTCAATCTTGCATTCCTACAGAAGCACTAGGAGTGAATGAAAAAACAGGTGGATTCTAGCATCTGACCTTTTTGCCTAGATGAGCTTAGGGTTACAATAAATAACACTGCAGTAGTGAAGATCAACAGAAAAACTTGCATATTGGTTCTAATAGTCACCAGGCAGTCAATGGGGAATTTATTTAGGCACAAATTTATGTGCTCAATTTGCTTGCATAGTTTGTAAGCAAAGTATACTCACAATTGAGAGCAAAGATTTTCATTCATTGTTCTGATCAGCCCTTTTGCCAAACCTGTGGGACTCTCAAAATGCTGATGCTTGAGCTGCTTGAAATGATTTGTGCATCTCTGCAGTATCTACAAAGCACCAGCAGCAGGAAGAGCAGACCTCTCCAAAAGAGAAAACTGCTGACTGAAGGGTGATGAAGAGTTGCACATGAGCCTTTTCTGAGCCTTCAGCAATTTTAAACTTGGTTTTGTTTCAGTAAGAATTTTGTTTACATTGAACCTATTTATGATTTCTAATTGCCTGTCTTTTTCTCTCCGCTTTCATGACATTCCTCATGTATCATCTTTGTGTATCAGCTTTGAAATACCTGTTTTCACAGGTCCTGGTTTGTAGCTTGGTTCTTACTGTGCAAGGTTTTCAGTGTTGAAACTCAGGATTTCAAAAGGGCTTTAGCACAATTTCTAGGTCTGTAGAAGCAAAATGTCAAGCACATCTGTGTGTACAGAAACACTGTCATTCAAGAATCAATAGAAATCTGTAAGCATAAAATCTGAGGTCCAATGCTTAGGTCTAAGCAGAGTTCATTTTAGGTTTATCATTACACGATGTTTTACTTTGAAAAAGATATTTAATTCAGCAGTTTAGCTAAACAGCATTTTTCTAGAGAAAAGGTCTTAAAATTATTCTGGTTGACAGCTGAATTATGGGTCACAAATTTCATGTTGCAGTGAGCAAGGCAAAAACCCCACAGTGATGTATAGCTGGGGTTATAATACATGCAGCACGCAAAAGAATCCTACTGTATTCAGCACATGCTTAGCTTTTAGCAATAACCCAATACCCACTGCCAAGTATCCAAAATTCAAGAAAAATGGGGTAGTTTTATGAAGTGTAGGCAAGATCTTTATGGAAAGCTGATCAGAATCTTAGAAAGTATATTGTTTTAGGCTTGATTGAATGGAAATGAAAAATACAGGAAAAATTGTGAAAACAATCTTAGAGTGTGTAAGGAGTGGTAATAATAAAGAAGAGAATAGTCTGTCCAGGAAAAAAAAAAAAAAAAAAAGCTTAAATTGCAAAGGAAACAACTCAGCATACATGCCTTTTAACTAGCAAGGATAAAAAAGCATCAGAAGCACGGGTAGCCTGGGAAGATGGAGAAATCCCATTCATTCAGCAGACAAGTGAGCTGCAAGTGGCATAAGGACTGTTCATCCTGGCTTCAAGGTAGTAAATGCACCTTGTAGATCTGTAAGTCTGTAACCATCCCTCTGACTGCATTAGATGGTAGCAATACACAATAAAAGCAAGTGGCAGCCTAAAGCAGTTATTTTTACTTCTCTGAATCACACAATAGCAATGGCTTTTATGGAGAGCATATCACAAACGTATGCTTTCATACCAAACTCATAGCAGAGGGACAGAAATAGTTGCCACATTCCTTTGTTTTGATTTGTGATGTCTTTCACATGCTTCACTACCTATTCTTATCTGAATATACGTATATAATTAGCAGCATGAAAAGAGGTACTTTTGTCTTCTTCCTGCTACCTGAAAAAGATACAATAAACATGAAATAAGTAGGGATTTTGGCTGAGGTAATAGCTACAGAGTACCACTTCTTCGGAGCAACAAAGCGTGACTAATGTGAGAGAAACTCAGTAACAAAGCTCTCTCCAGGAGAATATAGCCTTTGCTGGGGGAAGGCAGTTTTCTTATTTACTGAATATTTCAGTGTTAGATAAATCAAGACAAATTTGCCCTTTTCTAGAAAGCACTGATGCTAAAAATCTAAAAATCAGTACCAGTTTAGCATGGATTTTGCTGTAATTAAAGAGTTGAATGAATTGGCAGTAAACAAGAAAGGTTTTGAGGAGTGTAGCTGCATCGATTTCTACAAGGTATTTATTGCACTGTGCTTGGAAAACTGAAAAAAAGCCCACAAACCCCAACACACAATAGTTCGGTTGTATAATATAAATGGCAAGTGAATCTACTTGTTTGTACAGGGGGTGCTGTACCTGTTTCTTGATAGATGTCCATCTAACTGGCACATCCTGCTTATTCTTACTTTGCCCCATTACACGGACTGCTTCCTTTCATCTCCAACATGAAACACTTGTAGCCTTTCTCTTCTTGCCCAACATTCTACTTCTGTTTTTTCTACCTGCTTTGGCTGTGTTGGTTTGACCACCAATCTTCACACATCTTTCAGTAAAGTCATTACATGCATGAGCAAACAAACATAATGAAGCAGTGTGAGAGGACACTGCCACTGTCTTATGCACTCGCCCATGCATAATGTCATCCCTTCTTAGGTGATAAATGTCCACATCTCCTAGTGAAATCTATATGCCAGCAAAGGAAAAAATGAAAAACATTCTGTAATGATGCTGACTGCGGAAAAATTTCATAGAAACCGCCATCCATCTTCAAAACTATTTTTGATTCATTGCTTGTTACTTGCCTGAAGGTAGCCAGCAGGGCAAGCAACAAATTCAACATCTTTTTTTTTTCTTTGCCTAATCCTTTGATCATCTCCTCTAACCTTCATGGATAAGGACCGCCGATGTCTTGATGCAAAGGATACAAAAAGAATTTCTCCTCCAGTATTTTGGATTAGATTAGAAATGTGCTTTTGAGGCAAATATTACACCATTCCCATTTACTGTTCTGCATCACAGAAATTTGCTCTTGTATTTCACTACTGCTTTGCTTGCTAATAAAGATGCATAATCAAGAATTTACATGGATTTAACCATGAATGTGTTCATGGACTCTCTAAATGTGCTTCAATTATACTATTAAAATGAAAGTAGCTGTCATCTTCAAAATCTGTGTATTATGTTCAAATCACACAAGTTGTTGTCTGTATTTTTTTGTGGCAAAAGCATAGTTAAGTGAAAAGATCCTCTCAACTAGCCAAGGCTCTTTATGAAGAAAAACTGAGGATGCCTCTTTTAATTGCTTCTTCTTTTCAGAAATGTAAACATAATTATAGATAATTACAGCTCAGTGTCTCAATTTTCTACTGGCTTTAAGTTGCTGCTTATTGAAGTGCTGGAGAGTGTCAGGAGAACGTCTTGCTTGCTTCTTATTGAAAGTATCCATGTATTGATGCCTTTTTAAAGTTGTTAATTACCTCAAGGTATTGCCCACTAGTGAGGACTCATTCTCTAGCTGACAGGCACTCACTGTCCAATTGACTGGAGGAGTAACACCAAAACATAACCCAAGTCATAATTAGGTGGAAGGAAGGTTTTGCTCCTGTTGTCTGTGAAGATGTAGGAGGCCAGCTGCTGGTCTTTTCCATCAGTCGTATCAAATAACTATTTTTACCTCTTAAATAATGAGCAGGTCTTTTGTACTTTTGCAATAAAGGCAATAACTGTAGATGTAGGTCTATAGGGTTAATTTATACAGACCTATGAAATTACATATGTAGTAAGCAGATGTTGCACGTGTATAAATTAATGGAGAAAGCCAAGATGGCATTTTGCTGTCTCACTCCCATTGATAAGAATGGCAGAGTTGTCTGTCTTACACTGTAAGTCTTAAATGTATTAGTTGAATAGCAATATTCTAGTTGCTTCAAGTTCATTCACCTGCATAAAGCTTACAGTCAAGCTGGCATTAAGCCACAGAAAAGTTATTTTAATTAACATAGAGCCAAAAGTGCAGATTGTTATTTTAATGGGAATTGAAGCAAAAAATAGTGTGCCCTTCTATAATACCTACTCATCCTTTCATACTCACATACTGTACTTTTCTTTAAATGACTGCATGTCTAAGGACCCTTTCATAAAGCTTTCAAAGGATCATCTATTTTTCACATTCTATTTTGGCTCACTGACTTCATCAAAAGTTTAACGAGCATAAAGTGATAGACAGCTGAATACATGCTACCTTTGTGACATAGCTGGGTGGGGATTATGCCACATAGATGATTTGATGATAGTCTGTGGTGGGTTGCATGTCACGTCTATTTTTAAGAGAAAAGTGAGCACTTCACAGCAAGCTGTCTGGCTGAGTGTAGAAGAACCTTTTGTAATATGATTTGACTGGCGGGGGGAAGAAAAAGAAAAGCTACTGCACTTAAAAAAACTTGACTTAATTGCAAAATGCCATGTTGGATTATGTGGGAGGTACTTAAGGAAGCAGGTATGATGGAAACAATTTTAATAAGCATTTGTCCCAAAGCAGTGTGTATTTTGTTAAAGAAAAATCAGTTTGGCATAGTGCTTGCTGTCTTCTATGTCTTTGCCATTACTATAGTGAAGATTAGAGAATGAATGTTAAAAGTTTGCTCTCTGCAGATTTTTTGGTACCAATTTTGTGTTTAGTGAAGTTGAAATTGTATTTTGTACGCTCCAAACATTTTTCAGAAACTTCAGGGTTTATGAAAACCCTAAGGGTTTCTAGTTTTTGAACATTATCTTAGGGTATAGACGTACTTCAGCCTTTCAGAAATGGTTGAGGTTACAAAATAGTATCCTATCTATCCTGCTATCTGAAAATGTGGATGGCTAATTCAGAATCAAAAAGTAGACCAATAACAGACCCAGGAAACAAATGCCAGGCTTTAAGTACTAAGTATGTTTGATAACATATTGCAGATAAAGGATCGAGACATTAATCCACCAAAAAGACTTCAATTCATAGTAGACAGCATTAACGACAGACATTTAAGAACCAAATGAAATCCTCAGTATCCTAAATCAGTTGCCACCCAAAATTTTGACCCTGGAGACATGTATAACAAGCCAAGTTCTCATAGTGTTGAGCTAGTTATATGCTTAATTACCGGGGTCCAGACCTCTCTACATCTGAAACAAAGATAACGAGCAGCTTCTCGTCTCTCAAGACAGTGCCTGCCATAGAACTACTGTGCATTATTAATTGGAATTAATTTTCTTTTGCTGAAGTTTATAAATATTTATTTGGCAGGAGGGCTCAAAAACTACTTTCTGATCCAATGGTTATCATATTGACCACAAGGGCCTGGATCCAAGTTCTCATTTGGAAAATATTTATAAGCTTTATGCAAAGCAGAGCAGTTTGTATAGTGCTTGCTTAGTAAATGTAGAAGAGATTCATAGTTAGTGTATTAAGATGCCAGTTCTCCTCAGCAGTGTCAAGTGAAATTAGATCAAGAGGAACTGAAAGTGCAATGGGAATTATCAACTGATTGCTACATCAGTCCTTCGCTGTGTCTCTAACTCATCTCTCCAGTGCTTTTCTGTATGTCAATTAGAAACTAACAACTGCATTTGGAAGACAAAATATAATAGAAGTCTCCCTTACATCACCTTCTTATACAATAACTGCTTTAATCAATCTTTAAAGAAAAAGATGTTGAACAGAAATATATAGGGAGAATTATTTATGAATTATATGTGATGGGAGGACTACAAATAGTGGATGTAAATTGGAAGGGGGTAGATTCAGGCTTGATATAAGAAAGCAATTCTTTACAGTAAGGGTGGTGGAACAGGTTGCCCAGAGAGGTTGTGGACGCCCCCTCTCTGGAGGTGTTCAAGACCAGGCTGGACATGGCACTGAGCAGCCTGATCTAGTGGGAGGTGTCCCTGCCTATGGCAGGGGGGTTGGAACTCGATGATCTTTAAGGTCCCTTCCAACCTGAACTATTCTATGATTCTATGATTTGTTCCAAGTTATTAATTTACTGAAATTGAGAAGAATCTATGGCTGGAATTAGCTTCTGTTACTCATAGAAATTTGGATCTAAGCCTAGCTGTCCTAGTTTTTCTACAAACTTATTCTGAACATCTAAGGAATGTAAAAAAAGCCTTTTTTGGTTATATTGAATAAAGATATTTGGCTTGTTTCAACTTTGTGCTATTAAGTTCCTAGCATGGTGGCTTATGCTTTAGATTAGTTTTTGACCATTATCATTATACAGATGTGTACTATCACTAACACTGATGCTACCTCCAACAGTAAGTCTTTGGTTTGCCCTACTGAAGTTACCCTGTTTTCTTCTAATGGACCTCTCTCTCCTAAGGAATACCTGACATCTAGGGAGGAGTGTGGACAGAGAGATCGATATTGGTTCTCTTTTGTCTTCCGTAATCATGGGAGTGGAGGAATAACTAAAGATCACCCAAGCACCTATGATACTATGAAGTGCTCCCCATTAGGACTAAACTGACACCCATCCATCTAAGTCTAATGTACCAGCCCAAAGTGTGGAGGACATTTCTATCTCTTTGACATATTCTATAAGAGATAATCAAGGGAGAAGGTTAATGAAGAATACCAAGGAACTTGTGGAGTCTGAATGGAGGAGACACGAACATCTCATTAAGCAAACAATGTTTGGTGAGTTTAAAAAAAACCTGAACATTATTCTTTTGTTATTCAGTGAAAGCTACAGAAGATGAACTCAAAAGGGGTTTATGTTTCATGCAAAAATGAAATCCCTCAGTGATAGGATTTTTCAGATATAGCTCTATAAATCCAAATAAACACAGCAAACACACCTGCTGTGAATTTTCCCTCTTGCTGATAATTTTTGGAAATTAATCCTACCCCAGCACTCCCTGCGTGGAGCAATGATTATACAAGAGTAGCAATTGAGGGTGGTGTCATTTTTTTTTATTTTATTGCACGTACCAGTGCATGCTCATATTTGAACTAATGTCAAACATCTTTCTTGCTAAAAGATTAAATTCTTGCCTATTAAAAGGGTCTGTAAATCACTAAAGTACACCTCAGTAGTAATCCGAGTACAGAAAACATTGTATTTTGAACTAGTAGAAACCAGGAGAATGAAGTACAAATAGGCAGCTGCAGTGCTTCCTTGAGGGAAGCAGTGCTCCACTGCACCATCCCTGGGGAGATGCCATGGGACATAGAAAAGCATGAAATATGTAATCCTTGGAAACTGCAGCTTTCAGAGCCATCCATAATCAAATAACTGCTTCTCCACACTCCAGATGCAGGAGATTTAAAGCCAGTCTGTGTAACAAACAGGCTCTTTAGTGATGTAAAATTAAATTAAATAAATTAATACATTTTTGGTATCGCTATGACTCATTCCAGCAAAGTCAGAGAAAATTTTAACCTAATTCATGTATCAGGGGCACAAAATGGGCAGTCTAGGAATCCTGCTGACCTCCAGAGGATGTCTTCCAGTGTGCAGGGGTCAGGTGAAGGATGTTTCACCTCGCTTTGGCTTGAGCCCAAGACCCAGGGGCTCTGTACCTAATTCTGGGGCTAGGTTCTTAGAGCTGGGATTCTAGTCAGGAAAAGGTTGTACTAGGACTTGATTTATAAATAGCTTATAAACAGCAGCTGAATTATTAATAGTTGTTAGAAGTGTGCTACAGATATAAGAAGTCTGTATGCAGTCAAAAGGGGAGACAGGGCCAGATGGTCCCTGGGGGGCCTATGGAGGTCCTATCTGATTCCAGGCATTATGAAATGAAGAAGATTGCCAGGAGTAGCCAGCCATACTTTTCAAAAAGAGCACAACATCTCATGCCAGTACATATGCCTTGGCTGCTGATTCATTGTGTTTGCCAAAAGAGCACACTGCAGAGGACACATCCCACGGGGAGCAAAGGGGACAACCCACACTCTTGTGAAGATGAAATGAGCTGCGCTTGCCGGATGCTCTATACTTTCTGCTTGGAAACACCTTCAGTGATTTTCCCTCACACGCTCAAGATGTTTCTAGATGTTACTTCTGTCTTTCAAAAATATCCCTGACTGAACAAGAAAATTATAAATCACAGTGACTACAGGTCTTTTGGCCTCTTATTTCTACTTTTTACCCTGTGTATATTGACATTTTCCCTGAACACTATTCCTTAAGTAAAATTAGCTTTCAAGGCAGTATTTTAAAAACCATTTGGTCAGCCAGAGCTGCTTGTACTGTGGTTAGTCCCAGCCCCTCTTCTCAGTCTCCACATGTTGAGTCTCATTGTGTGAAGATTATCTGTTTTCATACAATTTTCATGGTAGCAGAAGCCATTAGCACTCATTCATAAGGTCGAACTCTCAGCTATCTTCCTGTCAGTGTATCTCTAGAGGAGATGTATAAGCGATGTACAGGGAGGTAGAAATCAAAATCAGATTAGAAATTATGTTTAAGAGATAAAAAATAAACATACTTCACTGCATCCAGGAGACAGGTGCATGCATGATGTTCAACATAAGTAAATTATTTTTATATTCTTAGAATTAACCTGAATTACATGCACTGCACCATGAATTATTGCTTAATGATATGAGAAGAAAATACCATTAAGCTGTTCACAACATAATCAAACTAAGAGTCTGCCTCTTCTGTCACAGTTTTTGAAAACAATTTACTTAATAGAGTAATTAGAACCTAAAATTGATTGTAAGCACGTAGGAACTGCAGTGATGTAATCAACCATTCATCGGTTACTTTACATTTACATGGAATTAGCCACACTTTGTCATACATATCCTACTTTTTTCTATGCACAGTTCCTTTGCTCTGATGATTTCCCTTCTGTTTTTTAAACCTCACTGTGAACATCCATTTAGCAAAACATCTTTTTGAAGCTAAAGTATGATAATAAGTAACTTGGCATTTAAAAAAAAATGCACAGTTCATTTCAGCAAAATACTAAACAAGCATTTCAGTGGAATTTGTGGCAGAATTCCCTGAAAAGCCATCTCTTTTCCCATGTAACTATTTCTTTGGGATGAATATAGATATATTACAATTGCAGTCTATAAAATATTACAATTATTGTCTGGAAAAGCTAGCAACATAGATCAGATAAAATGAATATTTATCTGGAAAAAATAATGCAAATGATATTAATGTACAGTCTTTACTCAGTATGTGCAGGCAGTCATATAACCAGTCATATAACAAGTGTTAATGTCCTAGATTGAGGTAAAATAGAATCAAGTTTCTGTTCAGTAATACTACTTTTCAGCTAGGCCTCCTCTAACTAACTGAACTCTCTGAAATTAACAGCATATTTTTCAGATGCTGTCCACTTCCAGAGAGACAAGACCTGATTGTTCATAATTTATGCCAAAGAATGATATTCAGAGTGTTTCCTGCTCATTATACTTAACTGCTGTACCAACCAAGGCCAGTTAACTTTGTGATGTGCCCAGCAGAAGTGTCAGAAGGAGAAAAGTGTAGCAGGGTCACATTTGTGGAGAGAAAACAGGGCAGGTGACCCAAAATTGACCAATACAGTATTCCATCCCATCTGTCCCACACTCAGTATAAAAGCTGAGGCATCAAATGGTCAACCCTCTTTCCTCAATGGCCTTTTCCAGGAGCACTCTCTGCTTATCTGCCTTTGATCCCAATCTGTACATTTTTGAATCTGGTTCCTGTCTGTCACAGAGTCCTGTCTGGGACTTTCTCAGTGTCTGCTGGTGTCATCGCAAGAGCTCAATATGGTTTTGTATATATTGCACAGATTTCATTATATTTTAATTATTTTATTATTGATATTAATTAAAATAGTTCAGTTTAAAATAAACTTGTAACTCTCTGTCCTGAAGGAAGGAGGTGGAGTGACAGCATTTACTGTTTGTTTCCATGTCCAGTCTGTCCCAAACCAAACCACGACAGCTGAGTTTTCCTTAAAACAAACAAAAATTGCAGTTTCACGTTCAGGAAATGTTGTTACCCAATGCCTGACAAAAAGATGTTCAATGAATCTTGATCCTAGATTCTCTTGCTCCATCAGAAGTCCTGTCACAGCTTCCCTACTTTGTCCTCGCAGAAGGGTGAAGTGACTCCGGACAGACAACAGGGAGCTGGGGAAGCATGGATTTTCTGCTCCGGAGATATCTTCTGTCTAATCTCAACAGGAGTTGGAACTATAGGATAGGGTCACTAAGTTCTTTGGCTGGCGACAGATATGATGTGAATAAAATAATGAGGCCACAGTGCAAAAAACGTCCTTGCCATAATGTATATCAAATTATTATTTTTTTACTGTCATTACACACAGAGGAATAAGAGAAGCAGCTCTTTTTATCTGTAGAATATCAAATAGCTTTTCTACTGACATTTTGTATTTAGCTTGATTACAGGTATTGCAAGCACTCTTCCATACGTCCAGCACATTCATTCTGCAAAGGTACCATCCTTGTGTTTGTTATTATTTTTCTTTTTCATCCTCTCCTTGATGTCCTTTCCCCATTTTATCCTCAGAGTAATAAGAACTGATTCTACAGTAGTTTTCTACTGCACTATAGTTTTCAATGTTTCTTCAAGCATTTGATGGGACTGGAAAAGATATCAGTGACAGCCTTCTGCCCTGTCACAGCAACAGTAGGATAAAGAAAAAAAACAAACCCTGCAGCCCAGATTCAATAACTTTTATGAAGGTGCCTAATTTATTTCAGGAAAAAAAATTAAGCTTTAGTATTTTGTTGAGATGATATTCTGATGCCAAGGAGTCAGCCATTTACACATCATAGAATGTTTTTGGTTGGAAGGGATCTTAAAGATCATCTAGTTCCAACTCCCCTGCCATAGGTAGGGACACCTCCCAAGAGATCAGGTTGCTCAATGTCTCATCCAACCTGTCCTTAAACACCTCCAGAGAGGGGGCATCCACAGCCTCTCTGGGAAACCTGTTCCAGTGTCTCACCATCCTCACCAATAAAGAATTTATTTTTTATATCTAGCCTGAATCTCCTCTCATCCAATTTACATCCATTATTCCTAGTCCTGCCATCACATACCCTATTAAAAAGTCATACCCCTGCCTTTCTGTAGGCCCTCTTCTGACATCTACTATGAAGTCACCCCTGAGCCTTGTCTTCTCCAGGCTGAACAACATCGCTCTTATAGACTCTAAATACTGGATGCAGTCTCTCTGTCCTGTGTGTACTCATACATTTGATACTTGCCTCCCCCATCCAAAATGGATCAGCAATTGATTGTCTAATTTCCTTCACAATGATCTATATGCTCATATTCCACAGCCAACGTTTTTCTCCTGGTCCGCAATTTTGCACCGTGAACCAAATGGGCGTATAAGTATGAAGGAAGGAAGGAAGGGAGGAAAATCAATTTGATTCTTTTCATGTCTCCAGCTGTGGCAAACTAATGCAAAGTACATTCGTGCCAACATCAGCAACTGTGGAAGTGCCAGCTTCCAAGGATTTCATTAGATTTTTCAATTTTGGTGAAAACATGCTGCACTGAGCTTAGTTTTTTAACCCTTGCTCACCACAAAGTTGATAAAAAAATCCAGGCACTAACGGTTGGTATAAGACATTTATTTACCTTATTTTGGCGAGATTTGATTTTTAGCTTTTCTTCATTAGAAAATTTAATGAGAATTGCTAAACCAAGGAAACTAACTGCAGGCAAAAGCACATTATTACGAAGTGACATTCGGTCAGAATATAAACTGATAAATGTCCACCAGATAAGCTGTGAAATTCTGACAAAAAAAATTAGGTAAATAAAGAACCTAGGTATGATCCATGTTAGATCATGTTGGTGTACCTAACTCTGAGAGGTGTTGAATCACTTCTGTTTAAACTAGGCAAAATCCTGATTCTCTCCTCCAGCTTGTATTTGTTATATTTCAGCATATGGCTATTTCAAACATTGTGACTGTGGAAAATGGTCATCTCCATGGAGAAATAAGCCTAGGGTGTTTTATAAAAAAATCAAATGTATCAAGACTATTAGATTGGGTCTGCCAGATGACATAAGATGCCTCTCCTGGCATCCTGACATCTTTGTCATGGCTGTGGCACCTTAGTAATTCAGACTGGAAATTTGTTTTTGTTAACTTTGTATCAACTGTAGAATGTCCCTCAAATTACTAAGAAGTAGCTCTTTCAAAATTATCTACTCCACCTAATCCAGTGCTCCAGACCTATTCCTTTCCTTGCTTATGCAATTTAACCTACCCTGGTCTGTTAAGTTGATCCTAGCTTATTTAACTTATCCTTTCTTGCTTATGTTACCTTCACAGCACTGATATTAATATCTTAAGATCTCATAACCTCTTGCCAACACAGATTAAGTTCCTCAAGCAGAAAATCCAGAAATGAGATAGCTATTGAGGTATAAAAGCTTGCATCCTCTCTTTCTCTCTTTGCATTCAATGCAACTGTCAAATTTCTAGTCGACTGGTACAACTGCAAAATTAAGGCCTTATTGTCTTTCCTTTCAGGCAAGGAAAACAGATCTAGCCTCAAGCAGAGGCTTCTTCTCCCTGAAAGACTATGAAAACTAAAGTGAGGGATATTTAATGTCATCTTTTAATAGATACTGTTGCACCTTCTTTTCAAAATTGATTTGTAAATCCTCCTAAGAACAGAAATGTGCAACAGCAAAGAGGGGAAAAGAGAAGTATTGCTTTACAGATCAGATGCTGTGCTTCTGTGACTTTAGAAGCAGAAGTTTTAAGTCTTCCATACTTTCAACTGTATTTAAATAACATAATTATTTTTCTTAAAAATCACATAGAGAACACATGAATGTTCACAGAAAAAAGCCAGTGAGAATATCATACTGATGAATCACATTCTACATTATTTTTGGTCCTTAATACTGGAAGAGCTAGAAAACAGCTTGACATACAGGAAGAGGAGGTGGGGATGGGAATATATCTTTTTTGGCAATATTCATCTGTAAAGTGTAACAAAACTGAAAAGATATAAATTTTTTTTGATATATATATCACTCCTACCTGTTGGAAAAACTGGAAAGGATAAGCCAAGGAATTGCTGGCTGGACATGAGGAACTGGGGTGATACATGCCAGTGTGGTTCCAAGGATGCATGAGCACACCTACCAAGAGAAAGGTGCAGCTGGTTAATGACAGACAACGTGATAACCATCACACTCTTGCTCTGGTATAATGCACCTTGCTGCACCTCTTTCCCTACTTGCTCCAGCCTGCTCCAACTTTTTGTACTCCCAACTTCCCACTTTGGATTTCTGTGGTATGCACCTACCTGAGTATATCAGGCAATGGATAAATTGCTGGAGAGGAGAAATTACAAGGGCTATCTCATTTATCTGTGATCTAGTGCATGAAGGCCCATTTCTCATGTTATACCATGATAGGAAGCACTGGGGAAATTCATATAATTCTTTCCATCACATTTGAGAGTAAGAGACTTTGAAATTAAGGGAAGTCAGGATGACCAGAAGGTGAGGAAAAACAGGTCATGAGGCTAGTAAGCATGGGAAATAGCTGTTACACTACAAGGAAAAGAACTATTTAAAATGAAAGGTGGTTTTGACATAGGAACAGCTGGGGATAAAATAGTCACAAATAAAAGTGAGGATGATAGAGAAGGGAGTCTAAGCATCAGAACTGGAAGTCTTCCAGGAAGACTTTCCCAGAGGTGGAAGAGGAGAAAGACTGTCCCATTCAATTGCCTATCAACAGAATTGCATTCTGCTATTGATGCTTCTGGGTTTGATAGGTGAATTTGTATCCCTTCTGTGATTTAAAGTGTATATCAGCACACTAAAAATAATCAGCAAGCTCGGTTGCTTTGTACAGGGAAGTTCTTTTCATGCTGATCATCAAATGTACAGATGACCAGTTCACACTAAATGAAATCTTGACTGCATTGAAAGCAACATCAAAGCTTCTCCAGCATTCAGCTTTATCTCAACAATATTTTTTTTTAATTGCAGGAAGCTGATCATAAACACCAATGAATAAAGATTTTACATATACATGTGCATGGTACATCCTGGTTTTTGAAAGTGCTATTTCCAGCCACTTGCCTGAGTCACCTCTCAGGTTGGTTGAGTCTAGTCTGGAACCAGCTTTCAGGTTTCTCTAGGATATTATATATTAGGAAGAAAAATAAAGTTTACATTGAATGACAAGTAGTTTGTAGTGCTCATTTTTCTACTTTCTCTCCATCTCTATTTGTCAGCTCTATCCTTCCCCTCACATCCAGCCCAAGGTGTCTTTATATTCAGTGTGAAATTTTAAGGTCTGAAAGACAGGAGACCATTCTTTGCATATTTGCTGGAGGTGTTTTCATAAGCACTACAGGAAATCCAGAGCAAACACCTAATCCTGCAGGGATTTCCACCTCGAAGAGTTCTCAGGGATTTCACTTCAAACAAACACGTTGTTCTGCTATAGCTGAGGGATTTGCATAGAGCTTAAATTGAGCACAGATGAATGGCATTTCTGATGAGAAGGCAACATTCAAAATGAAGTGGAAATAGATCCACCCACACTGGAAAGAAATATTATAAACATCTCAGGGCTGCTTATAAAAGTACTATACAGCAAAAACACCACAAAGAAAACTCCAACCCAACAAAGATGTGTAAGAATGTTCAAAACAGTTTGCCTTTATTATGCTGCACTGAACTGTTATCTACTTTTCCATTTGTGTGCTGATGTTTCTTCATATTCTTGCTAGTCCCTAGACACCTGCATGGCTACATCACCTTGATGGAGGCTGGAGGCTCCACTACCACAACCCTGTCAAGCCTCCTTCCATCCATCAGAGAGCTAGAGCCTCCAGTGCTAGATCCACCAGTGCTAGAGCCTCAGCCTGAGGACACCTGCTGGGAGAATAAGCATAAGTGACTCAAAGCATACCACAAACCCTCAACTGAAATTGCAAATTCCATATTGCAGGCAAGATTTCTCCTCCTTCATCCTACTCCCCAGGGAAGTTGTGAAAAAAGAACAGGCAATAAATTACCTCAACTGTTCCAGAGACCACTTTAATCCTTAACAGAGTCTGGGCCAATCTAAGTCTAATCCTGGCTTCAAGAAGTTGTGTAAAGTTTTCCTTTGTTCACGTCTTCAGGAAGAGTAAGTCACTGCTTGAGCTGTAGTAACAAGGTGCTTGTGAAGGACACTCCACATGACTGCAGCCCCAGAAAACTGACTTGCTATCACCATGGGGCTTTCTGACACAGCACACCTGCCATCAGGGTGCATCTACTGCTGCAGACAGAGCTAGCCTCAAGCCAGGTTTCAGCCTGGTGCCTGCCAGTTGGACCATGTCCTGTATCTTCCTCTGAGGAAAATTGGAGAGGTCTCACCTACAGTATCTGGTACATTCTAGAAATCATCAGAATTGGGACAATGGAATGACATGTGGCTCAGCAAATACATGTACAACCAATAAAACAGGATATCCTTCCCAGAATTCCCCTGCTGTATCAGTGGAGGTGTCTGTACATAACATTTCTCCCACCTATATCAAAAAGTTGCTAAGAAGAGGGATGAATTTCTGTCCCCGTCTGCATCAAGTTCATATAAGTGCATAGCTTCTGATCATGGACAGGAACCAGACTGAGAAATGAATAACCTCAGAGATGCTGCTCATGATGCAGGGAATATAAAAGATCAAACAGTGAAAACCAGATGAAAGCTAATGGCTGAACATTTTTCCAAGGTCGAAGATAAATTATGAAAGACAAAATTGGTGGTTGAGGAAAAACATACATTTTCTTGATTACAAAATTGCCACTGTTGTCACCATCTCCAGCTTTTCCTTCTGATGTTCATAACAAAAATAATCTAGATTAAGAAGGCAGAAGCAGCTCCACAACATCAAGACACAAGAAACTGAAAATTAGCAAAAGTACTTGTTTAAAGAATACATATGTTCTCTATATTCAATAGAATATGTCACCAGGGACAGGAAGTGTGAGAAGATTTAAGATCTTAGACTAAACTGTCGGGGTGAACTAAAGACAGGAAAGACAGATGCATTTACTAGCAGTCAAAGAAATGTACTAGTCAGAAATTGGAATGGTCTTTGACTCATTAGGTATATTTCTGAAATTACCTACTCCACTGTAGAGTTTAATTTCATTTTTCCACTTGCTCTGAAGACTCTTCATACTCAAGCACTGAAAAGTAGGGTCAGGAAGCATTCACGTGATTTTGACATGACTAAGAATGTCTGAAATAAGACATCCACTTGGATATATCTGTCACATATTTTAATTTCCAGTTTTCTCTTCCCCTCCCTCTTCTTTTAAGCTTGTGCTTGCAAATGGATCATGTGGTATGGTTTGGTTGCTCTTACCACAGTAATTTTCATGAGTTTTTAGTAGTTTGTCAAGTCTTGATTATTATGCTGGAAATAAGTCATAACCATGTTCTTTGATTCTTTCTGCTTAGGTTTTGTCTTTGTTGAAGGTGGGACTTTTAATGAGACACAAAATACTTCACAGCCCAGGGAGCCTGATTTGAACCACATATCACAGCCACATAGCAGCTAGAAAGAAAAATTCTGGGGTTAATTTATTATGCTACCAATTTCTTATTAACAAAATAACCTCTGTGAATTAAAAAGAAGAAAAAAAGAATAGATTAGTGAACAGAGAAATTGATCTTTGCAAGCAGTCATGATAGTCTTGCTAACGACTATAGATTTCTCTCACACTAGGAAAGTCATCAATCAGAAAGGGAAAGAGCAAGTTATATTGAGGTCTGTTCTTTAGAGGTTACTCCTCACATTCAAAGTAGAAACTTTTCAAAGCTCCCTTCCTTCCTCCACTATAAATTCAAGCTGTTTAGTTATAATATATGATGCCATCTAGGTTTGATATCTGTTTAAAAGGAACGGTCTTTTAAAGCAGGATTCATAGAGGAAAAAACTGAAGGTATTCTGGTCTTTTTATCTCAGTGTGCTCACTCCAACTTAGATAAACACCAGCTTTTTACATGGTTACAGAGTTCCTGACACAGAATTTCTACCAAGGCTTGAATAAAATAGTAAGACTCATACTATACACGATTCACAAGACCTATGAGTATATCAGATGTGTACTGTACATGTTTTTTCTTGTTTATTTGTTTTTGTTCTTTTGTTGGGGTTTTTTTACACTTTTTTCCTCATAGAAGTATTGATTGCAAGGGACATTTGGAGGTCACCAAGCCTTGCCTCCTCCTTGAAGCAAGACTAGATAAAGTCAGGATGTGGCTGCTTTTCCTATATCCTTATAAACACATGCATCTGCTTGTCTTCCTTGAATCAGTGATGCTCAGCATTTGTAACACAGTCATTTAGTCAAATGCATTTTTTTGTCTTGGTGACCAGCGTCTTGAGCACTTGATAGGAGACAGAAATACTATCAAATCTGAAGTGTTATCAAACATGTGCAAAGGTTGCTAGGTTAGATGTACTGATGCTTAATTTCATTAAATCTCATCTGCCTTTTCTTGCCTTTTGTTTAAATTTAGTAATAAATAATTGCTATGCACAATACATGTCCTACCTGCAGAATCTTTTTATGTGAGCTAAAGGAGTTTGAATGAAGTGGCCCAAGGAAGAAGGTTTATAAGGACAAGAAAACTCTGAGCATTTACTATGGTCCTGCTCCTTGGTTGCCATGTTCAACCTTTCCAAAAATGGAGCAGGAGGGTATGGTGGTCTTCCAAAATACGTGAAAATAAGCACCTAAACCATCCTGAAATACCTCCTGCAATTGCTCTCTGTTCCACTCACAAACTGCAGGTAAGTGCTCCACTGCTGTGATCAGAACGGTTGCAGTCTCTGCTGCAGTAAAGTTAGGATTTCCTTAACTTGGCTAGGATGTTTGATAATAATCTATTATTTAACAATATAGCCTATAATGATAATTTATTATTTCAGTATTTTTCTCTCCTTGTGCTTTCTCTGCCATTAACTGTGAATGATCTATTAAAACCTTTGGAATACATTCCATTACTGCAGATTCATTATTTAACAGAGAAGATTCATTGCCTCCTCTTCAAATAGCAATGAGAGAAAATAATTCTTAAACAGAATTGGAAAATCTTAAAGTTGAGGTTCTGACTGGTTTTTAGAAAGCCTGAGAAGCTAGTCTTGCCCACTGATTTTTGGAGCTAAACAAAGCATAAGAAATTTGAACCTAATCCATTCTGCAAATATTTTAATAGAATGGTACCTGAGCCTTCCCATAACATTGCTTAAGTTCCTTCTAAAAAGACCAAAGAAAGATATGAACATCAATTACTGGAAATATGATAATTATTTAAACACACATAAAAAATCCATTTTATTCTCTGGTACCTGGCCCAGATTTCTGCCCATGAAACAGGTGACAACATACTTAATACTTTAGGAACACTCAGGGTCCAGAAAGAGCACTATGAAAAAAAAATGCACAGTGAAGTTGGAGGAATTAGTCCCTAGTGACAGATGACCACTTTTTGGCAGTCCTCAGCACCATTTCTCCTCTAATTCTTTAGAAAATGGTCTCTGAGGAGCCATAAGAACTTTGATTTTTAAAACTCTTGGGAAATGCAAGTATTGAAAACTGATTACAGTAAAACACATATCCAAAAGGGGAGAGATGAGAACTGTTTTGAAAACATTCATTTTATGTATTTGGTGACCAGTATTAGCCATGACCTTTTTTTTTTCTTACTGTGCTTAGCGTGCATTTCACCCACAATAGGTGACTATCATGAAGAATACAGCTGGTGCTTCAAATGACACAATTTCAAGGTTACCTGTAGTAGCAATTTTAATATCTATAATTATAGGAGACTGATGTAAGCTACAGATCTGAAATGCTTTTGCAGCTGCTTACTCTTCAATAATTCCCTTATTCTGAGTGTGATTACCATCTAATATCTCTGGAGAAATCACAGAAGGTGACACTGACTTGTGACCTGTATGGCTGTAACCGATGCCATTAGTGATATAAGTAACATGATTTAAGGAGCTACAACCTGTTCTGGCAGCAGCTGTTCCAGTTAAAAGAGATATGATAACTCTCCAGTATTCCTCATGCTTCATTTCAAATCGCACCAAGAGAGTGTGAGTTTGCAAGAATAAATAAAATTACTGCAGAGGAAGGTTTATTCTGGCTTGAACCTTGATAAACAGCTTAGAAAAGAAATATAAAAAAGCTGTTTCCTTTTAAATCTGAAACAATGAATTGAATCCACAGATTCAGGATTTGGGAGATCTTTGTAGAGCTGTTTGAAAAACACTGAAATCTTGGAAAAAGTCAACTCCTAGATAAGTTTTTCTGAGTTGCAGAGTCTTTATGCTTGACTATAGTGGCTTAACAGAGTTATCATGACCCAACAGACACGACCTAGCAATTTATCTTAAAAAAACCTCTTAATTTCAGTGGTCTTTGTACATGTGTCATATACTCTTGAAAAACAGTTACTGAAGCTCATCCTACATGGATAAATTTAAGCTTTGGTAACTGATGGAGAGTCAGGTCATAAATAAAAGAATAAAGGAAATGTTCCTGCACATTGTGCTGTCAATACCCTATCACCTTAACAGATCCCATAGATCAAATAGCAGATAATATCCTTGCCTGGAGCTAAGTAAATCACAGTGTGATATACTGCCTGCTGAAGTAATGTGAGAGACTTTGCTGACTTTCACAGCCTCTAGATCACAATCTTATTTAACTATCCAAATAGAATATTGATAAATGTACTTGAATCATGACTAGAAAATATTACCAAAAGAAAGATTAGAAGCTTAAATTAGATAGATGAGCCCACCTCTATTTTTGAAAATTAACCAGTTTTTAAATTAGTGTTCTGGTTTACTAAATTGAAGTTCCCTTCGAATGGAAAATAGTTGGTATCAAGCCAGTGGAAATTATGCAGCTATTCCTTTTGCATATCTGGACATCTACCCGAAAGTTATGACTGTGGGTATTTACAAATGGGATAGAAAAAATTCCCAAACAAATAAAGCATAAAATTAACACAAAGAAACAGTAACAAGCAAAAATACTGAACAATGAACAGTTGCTAAATATATCGTCCAGACAAAGTCATCCCAAAGAATTAACCCTCAAGTACATTTTATACATCTACTTAGAATTGAACAATTGTCCATGCTGGAAGGGACCCTTGAGATCATAGAGTCCAACCATTCATTTACTTTACAAGTATTTTTTTAACTATGCATTGACTCATTTATACAACCTCTGCATCAAGATTATTCAAGTAGTTCTGTTGGTACAGCCTAAATTTGCAGTCTTCCTATCAAAAAACCCCTGGGGCAAATCAGCCCATAGTTCTAATCCACATACAGCCAAGCAAGCAATCATATCTTCTCACACACCTACCCCTGAAAAAGTCTATTAGTCCACCTTAAGCATCCTGTCTGTAATATGCATACCATATTACAGTTAGTTAAAATCAACTAACTAGGCTTTACATCCTTAGCATAACCAACCATATACCCTTCCATCTTAGTTGATAACATTTGGTGTCATTTTGCAAAGGCTGGATTAAACCAGGTGCCTGTGAGGCTTCCACACACAATGTATTTGAGCTGTCTCTTACCTTTGAGGGACAAACTATAGCTCTCAGCTAAATAATCTCTGTTCTAACACCTCTGAACTGAAGCTAATGGCAAATGAATTAATGGAAAAATATAGGATTTAAGGTACAGCACACAGCTTCCCCATTAGATATCTGATGCCACCTTAAATTTCCTTAAATTTCCTACCTGGCTTACAGCTGCCCCTGAAGAAGGGTTTAGGTTTCCCATATGTTGTATGTCACACCTGACACCTCCTAGAAGATGTCTCAGGCACTCAAGGGAATCTAAAGTGTCATTGGGTATCTCACTTTAGCCATCATTTAGCTCTAGAAGCAGAAAAGCTATGAAAAACAAAGCACTTTAATGCTGACAGTTATTACTGTTTCTGGCCATCAGTTAGATTTCAATACTGAACTTTTCAGCATCTTACACATTTTCAGAGTGCTGTGTGAGGTTTTAGTGGGAAATCTATCAGACCTAATGTTATTGTGTGCTTAATTCACCACAGTGTTTTGAAACTATAAGGGCTGACATTTCATGGTACAATAACTCCAAAAGAACTCAACATGTATTATGGTTTATCTGATCTTATTTTGGCAGAACAATGACTACAAAACAAAAGAAAAAACCTTCACAGTTTAAGGACACAGAGAGGAAGATACACCAGAAATCCACCCAATCCCCAAGGTGGAAATTAGGAGAAATGTGTATGTCTAGATATATAGGATTTGTTTCTTCATTTCCTACTATCTTTAGTAGGACTTACGCTTGAATAAAGGATACTTATATAAAGATAATATTAATCTCACTCAAGTCAACCTTCCTGTATGCAAAAAAAGGTGAATTCAGTACAGGTGAATTAGGACATCAGGAAGTGGCTCCATATGAGGCATGGCTAAATGAACAAGGTCACATCCATTCAGAGAGAAAAGTGATAAAGGTGCATGTAATAAGAGCCCATTCCAAAATCAAGGGAAACTCATCAGAACTTGCAAGAAGCTTGACATGGACTAATATCACCATTTGCTCCCAGATCTGCGTGGCAGGGACATCATGCTGATGAGACTTGCAGGCATTGCTTGAGTCCCCCTCTCTCTCTCACTGCTGCTGCTTCTGGAAACTCATATGGAATTTCACCCCAGTACAAAGGCCTCATAGCCACAGGTATAACAATATTAAAATGACTTTTGTATTGCTGTGGCACACAGCTTCTTTCCTCTCATTTCTCATCAATTTTAGTGTAAAACTATTTAGTCAGCAGACATATAAATAGCTCGTTCTTCTTTAATAGTATCTATTAGAACACCAAAATCTATATATGAAACAATTACAGGAAAAGCTGGTTTATGGCCCAAATTTTTCCAGCAGCAAGGCAAGAGGACTTATCACAGCAGCCAGCTACTTGGGCTTGACCCTCTATACCAGCGCAGCACATCTCCAGCAGTCACAGACCTCAAAATGAAGAGGCTGCCTGCAGGTGCTCCCCTCACAAAATCATGAATGCAGCAACAAAGCCCAGCAAAGTTTCTCAACCTATCTTAGTAGTTTTTTGATTTTCCTCTTGCCCAAACATACCATGCAGAAAGGGGCTCAGAGTCACAGAGGGTCCCAAACTCACTGACAAAAGAGGGTTTGATTCCATGTTGAAGCAGGAGCACTCCCTCCTGCTCACATGTTCACTCCCAGAGACAGAGACTGCTGTGCCTCCTTGTCTACACATCAGTCCAACACAGCTGCTACTCATGCCTACTACTTGCTAAAAGCTGCCTTAGTCAGGTTAGTATGTTAAACAAGCCTCACCTCCCAAGTCTTTAATTTTCATTTTATAGTCAAGGGGTAGAAGGAAGAATTCCACAGCTTTCTACCTTCAAAAACAGCAAAGCAAAAGTTGACTTCTTTTCCCCTTACCATCTATCCAGGTAAGGCCAATTGGAGATTGCTGAAGAGTAACTACAACAGGAAAATTGCAACCCTCGATACACAGTCAGACAGGCAGCCGTAAGAATCTTCCTCCACCTGGGCCTAAAATCTCTGAGTGCATTTCATCTGTCTCCTCATTACATCAACAGCTACAGCTGAGATCTTCTTCCTCTGGGCAATTTCATAGGAGATGGCAATGTTCCCTGTGCCTCCAACTATGCCTGGCTCAGTTACTGTTTGATGCTGGTTGCATAAAAGGTTTCTGGAGGTTGTAGGAGATGAGTATACATGGATCTCTAAAACTGGCTATCTAAAAGCCCAACTTGAAAATCAGGTTGAAGGCAGAGACAGTGAGGTTGCAATTACAGCAATTTGGACTTAACATTAAACACCTAGCACTAAACTGCTTCTGCATTTTGGCAGATATATACACATAGTACTGGACTGAACCAAGCTGCCTGGAAGTTTGAGGTGACTCTGACCTCATGCATGCTCACTTCACTGCGAAGACACCTATGGTCTTTTACTTTCGAGTTTGAGGAAGTGGGAAAAACTATGGTGCAAAACTTACACCTGGTAGAAATATCCCTATGCATTGTGAAGGCTAGTAGAGCTAAAAGTTCATGCCTTTTGGCCTGGAAGCCTTGATGAAATTAGCCATGAGAGGAACATGAGCAAACATTTAACAACCTAAACATAGCTGCATCCAGAAGCCAGAGCTATTCAAGGTGGTTGACAAAGAGGTTCTGAAGGTTTCCTGGAGCAGGCATGGGAAAACATTCCAAGTCAAGAGAAAACTGTTGTTGAGGTCCCATCTTCTACAGAAGCTTGTGAAACAACAAAACTGCAATTTTTGACAGATTTGCTGCTTATAATAGATAATATAATGTATACAATCACACTTCATACACAGCTCCCAACTCTTTTATTATCCTCACAGGACAGCTGATAAAATACAGCCAGGGGAAGATAAGGTCAGTCTGCTTGAGATCAGCAGTGGCTATGACTGAGATAGTATCTGTGTCTGATGAGTCACAAGCATTATACTCTGTCAATGAATGTGATACCTTCCAAACTAAATGGGGTTATTAAAATTAGAGGTGTGTTACAGGATTAAAGGATAACTATGTAACATAGCTGAAAAACAGTCTGTTCAGAAGCCTTTATTTTCAGATGAGGACCATCAGTGAGGTCCTATATTCTGCAGGGAGATTGTATTGAAAAAAATCACCTGAGGGATCAGTCTCCACTCATTAATTTTCCCTTTTAATTTTATCCATAGACTACATTAATTTCTAATTGATAACATAATTTCCTTGGCTGTTTTTGAGATGATGAATTAGATGTGACCAATCCTTACTTGTTGCAGGGACTAACGTTGTTGGGTTTTGGTTCTTAATAAAATTATTTAATAATATTGTAATTGCTCATGGAGCCACCATCTATTATGTATTTCCTGTTGTTTTTTTCCCTTTTTTTTTGTTAAAACCCCGAACTTCTTTGGCTTAGTATACAGGAAAGAACCAGGATATGAGATACAAAAGGCATAATTCAGATTAAAATTACATTTACCTCTTAATGCTAACATGGTCTGACTAGTGAGCTAAATCAGAACCTTTTAAAGGCACTCATGTACTGAGCCAAATCTTGCCCCTCTCCACCAGTGACCTATGCATACAAAGCAGGATTCCTGTACTTCATCCAGTAATGATGCACTCGGTGTTCAGTGTTTTGGCAGGGATTAGAGCTACAGTTTGCCCTATTTCCCCTTACCCTGTACATTACTAAAGGTCATTATTGTGGTTGTCTTCACACAACATTGGAATCTACATCTGTATTTCTCCTCCTGTTCCCCAGTATCATGAGCATTAGAGAGCTCCTCTAGTGAGGCGTATATGGAATCATAGAATAGTTTGGGTTGGAAGGGACCTTATATTAGACACAAATCCAACCCCCCTGCCATAGGCAGGGGCACCTCCCACTAGATCAGGCTGCTCAGTGCCTTGTCCAGCCTGGCCTTGAACACCTCCAGAGAGGGGGCATCCACAACCTCTCTGGGCAACCTGTTCCAGTGTTTCATCACCCTCACTGTAAAGAATTTCTTTCTTATATCAAGCCTGAATCTACCCTCTTCCAATTTACATCCATTATTTCTGGTCCTCCTACCCCTAGATATTACATATTCCAAAGTACCTTTGAGTCGTTTCTGAAAGAAAAAAACATTTTCTCTAAGAATAATGATCATAGTTCCATCTGTCCAGTTTGAGTGTGAAAAACATGTCCTTAAGAGTTGTTGAAGTTCCAATTTGATATTTGAAGTGTTTGTAAATTGAAAGAAATCATGGATATTTATCCCGTTTTAAGGAGAAAGGCACATTCTATGAGAAACCACAAAAACAGCCTCTCTTGGTAGAGAGGGCCAGCCATTCATTTTGAATACATGGTATTGTCTTGAAATGTTCTATATCATTGGATATTACAGGTTGTTTACTTAAATATTTTCAATTAATATCCTGTAAGGTAGCACTGCAGGGATTTTGGCTCTAATGTTTACCAAAGAAGAAAAAACACAGAAGGAAACTGGGTACTTGCGTTTGATTATTTTCCTGCCTTATCCTACTGTTTCTTTCTATACAGACTTCACAGAATCACAGAATATCAGGGATGGGAAGGGACCTCAAGAGATCACCTAGTCCAATCCTCCTGCCAGAGCAGTAACACCTAGACCAGGTCACACAGGAAGGTGCCCAGGCAGGTTTTGAATATCTCCAGGGAAGGAGACTCCACAACCTCTCTGGGCAGGCTGTTCCAGTGTTCCATCACCCTCACCATGAAATAGTTTTCTTATATTTCTGTGGAACCTCCTGTGTTCCAGTTTGCACCCATTGCCCCAAGTCCTGTCATTGGAGGTCAATGACTTCTTGCTATTCATTAAATAATTGTAGAATGAGAAAACAATCTTTCTTTTTGTGTTCCTTTCAATTGTGTTCTTGTTTACTCCCCATTTCCTTGACTAATCATCCCACTTTATGCAAGATGTTCAGCTGCTGGCAGGAATCAGCAATACACTGTGCTGCTAGGGCAGCTCTGGGCACCTCTGACCCATTCACTTTTTAGTGAAGCTATGCCAATGTTGGTACCAAAATCTATTGCCTGTTATTTTAAAATGTCACTCACAAAATCTGCTTTCTGGATATTTATTTTCTGAATATTTTCTGCTTTTGACCTAATTGCCCCAAGATGCCTGTTTGCCCTTTGCTTCTGCCATGCTGCCTTAATTGAACTTCTGTTAAAAGATAGATCTAGATTTGAGCTGAAAATCAGCCAACCACCTGCAACAAGCACCTGCACTCACTTAAGTTTTCTGACAACAAAACCTTGACTTTAGCAAAAGAAGAACTTCAGCAACATTTAATCAGCAAATACTGAAATGCCAATCAAGAGATAGTCTTTTTATGTTCTGTACCAAATGCACTATAATTTGAGGTACCCAATTTTCACTATTATTCCAGCCTATCTCTTGATCATTTCTTGGGTGACAAGGGCTAGAGACATCATTCCATGCCAACTGTCTTCAAGTACAAATAGTTTCTCTTCAGTAGCAGTTGCCAGGTTTATGTTTTGAAAGCTGGGCAGATCAGAAAATCATAATTGAATGACTTACATGGCTTGAGTGCTTGGCCAAGCAGTTTAGACCTGTGTCACTAGTGATTAGATTAGCCAGTTTTCTCAGACTAGGCTTTGATTCACACAAAAGACATTAGAGACAAGGCTTTCTTCACACAGATATTGCAGTTTTGCTAACCTTCAGTGGCTACAGGAGTCAGGAGGTGAAAAATCTTGGTTTTACAGCAGTTTTACATGCAGTTTTCTTAGAATTTAGCAAAATTCTGCAGTCACCAGGGATTGTTATGCTAAGAGACTGTTGTGCAATCACAATGTTTTCTGCTGCAGATTGTTAATTTTCCATTACTGATTGAATATGCATTGAATCATATAAAAAGATAAAGAGAGTCTGCAAGGAAGTGATTGAATCTGTAGACCGCAGAGTCATGTTCAAGCCTCTGACTAAATGCATCTCCAATTATTTGCACAAAGTAAACAACTCCAACAAAAACAACTGAGAAAGCATTCTTTCCCACTGCTACAAAAGTACGAGTGCAAAGATGTTTTGCTGTGAAGGGAGGCTATGGCCAGTCTCAAGGCTGACATAAGCAAAGCGAGGCCTTCCATCAACAAAAAGAGTCTTAATCAGTGTCTCTATTTCCATAATGATGGCTCTTGACATGTTCTCTCAAAGAACTATCTGGGTTGGGAGGGAACTTTAAGAGTATCATGTCCAGCTGTTTACTTAACACCACCAAAAACAGCACTAAGCCTTGTTCTAAAGCAGTGTGTGGCACAACGATGCTGAAGAATCCTCACCAGATGCTTCTTCCTCTATTTATGTTGCTCTGCCTGCCTACTGCTGAGGCCCACATGAACTTCCATGGCTTCCATAAGTCCAGTTGGTAAGAGGCCACATCTCCTCCAACATCATTAGAGACCCTTAATTTCCTGCTATTTCCAGGAAATCCAGGTTGTCAACACTCACTTTTATCAGCAGCCTTGAACCAGAAACTAAGAAGTCACTCATAAAAATATGTAGCTAAGAAATTAGTGTTTCTCTTAAGAACAATTATTTGCTTGACTTATGGGGATTATTATTTATGCAGGTGAAACACTAAGCTGCCTCGCTTTGAAAGTCTGAAGTTACGGGCACAAGGTTAAGGAAAGATGATTTTCTGGAAAGCTGATGTAATAAGAAAATCACAGTTGTCACCGTAATAGAAATCCACCTGACAACAATCTTGTTGACAGCAAATGTTTTTTGGTTTTTTTTGGCAGTACATTTACAATCTTTAATTTGACAGATAAGTGTGAAAAATATGTATGTTCTATACATGAGATCACTGTGCAACTCTGTCTTGTAAACAATTTGGATGGAAATTTGGAAGAAGATGGAAACTTGAGCTTATCTTCTCCATAAAAACCTCACCATTACAGTCTGTCTCTGAACAAAGAAACAGATCCCTGGAGTGAAAATATAGTTAATATATCTCCAGCAGCACACAGCAGCAAAATGTGAAGCTGGGAATAAGTATTTTGCTATTGCTCATTATCTGACTCACCTAGAAAGTGTTCGGTACAAAACCAATTATAATAGAAAACATATGTTTATATGCATCTTTGTATATAAGTTATTAGGCAGCACTAGAAGTGATTCAGAAGACAGTTCCTTTGGTGTGTTTTATTTGTGGTCCCATTTGCAAACAGCATGCCTCATGAATAAGTCATGAAGCTGGATTGCAAAGCTGTTTCGAACATTTATTTGGTGAGATTACTTCTCATCTATGCACATGCCAATGTCACTGCAAGAACACGAATACAGCATTATGCTGGGTTGCATCAAGGGGATTGTGACCAGCAGGTCTAGAGAGGTGATTTTACCACTTGGCTCTGGTGGGACCCCAGTAACTTATCAGTACCTGAGGGGGTCCTACAGAAAGGCAGAGGAAGGACTTTTTAATAAGATATCTGATGGGAGGACTAGAAACAATGGATGTAAATTGGAAGGGAGTAGATTTAGACTTGATGTAAGGAATTCTTTACAGTGAGGGTGGTGAAACACTGGAACAGGTTGCCCAGAGAGGCTGTGGATGCCCCTTCTCTGGAGGTGATCAAGGCCAGGCTGAACATGGCACTGAGCAGCCTGATCTAGTGGGAGGTGTCCCTGCCTATGTCAGGGGGGTTAGAACTCGATGATCTTTAAGGTCCCTTCCCACCTGACACTGCTCCTCATGTAATATCGTAATTTTCTGGCCCTGTTTCTTAATGATTTGTGAAATCTCTTTCCCTGTAAGTGAAATTATGACAGTTGAGATCTATGTGAACCTGAGACATCATCATGTATGAGAATAAAGACCCAAGTCTCATGAAATCAAGGGAGAATTGCTGGTTACGTACAAAGGGATCCAAAGAGCAAATGATTTCAATGTTTGTTCTAGCAAGGCATACATTGTCAGAACAGCCATGTCCTGCTGCACACTGAGGTGTACTTATGTTAAAGAACCTGTTCTGTCTTTACATCTATTTCAGAACTTCTTCTGAAATCCTTGCTGCCTACTTTGAGAATACTTCTGCAGGCATATTTCATTTCTCATGTGATTAGGGGCTGCAGAACCACAGCTGGTTGAAACATGTCAGAAGTACGTCAGCAAAGGATATTTATCAAACTGTTTTACTCTTTAGTGTGGCAATTTTAACTATAACAATAAATAATACTGAAAGTTTTGGGAGATAAGGATGATACTTCTCAATTATTATTATTTTTTAAAGTCTGGGGATTTTCTGTTTCAAATTTATTGAAATAGTTGGTTTTTTTTTTCACTTTGGATGTGTCTTCTGTTATTTTGAAATTAATCTACATACTGAAGACAAAACAGAAAAATATGCAACCAAAAGTAAGACAGTAACAAATAAATTGTTTCCCTCTTGGTTCAACAATGTATTTTGTGTTAACCTGAATAATTTTTTATTGATCTTATTTCATACTTCTAATTAAAAAATGCCACAAAATTTGTTTTTTTTGGAGCACATCATCATCTCTTAGACCTTTCCACGGTTTTCAATTGTTCATCCCTATGTTTCTCTTAAAATAAATGTTTCCCCTGCCTTTATGATTCAGAAAATGAATTGAGACATGATTATTTCAAAGTGTGATGCATCACCTCCGGACAGTACAAAAGCAATCATCAAAACTGATGTGTGAATGTCATGGAAACATAATTTTCTGAACCATGAAAAATACAACATTCTTCACAAGACATGTAATTCCTCACAGGATCCTCAAAACTATTAAATACTAAATCTCACATTGAGAAGGTTACCGGGTGTATTTCATAGGCTTCATATAGGACATCTTCCACCACTGTAAGGCAGTTGACCATTTCATGCCATCTTGAATCTATCAAAGGTAAGAAATAACAGCAGAATCCATGCCTATTCCCTGTAACTGGTTCTGAGTTCATGTTTTATCCATTTTTGATGCTGTAAAGTTCCTTGGAGCACTGTCATGGTGTTACAAGCATTCAATAAAGTCCAAGTAATCCTGATAAATTAGTAAAATTAGTCCAGTGTGGCAGGAGTGCCACAAGATCAATCAAAAGGCTCAATCTTTTAATCTTTTGTATACTGCATATGAACATGTGACTGGTTGCTGCATATGCTACCTCTGATATGAGATGAAGGCTCCAAACTGCAAAGGAAAGCTCTACTTAGTTTCTCCAGTGGGATTACAGCAACTTCAAGATATAATGTGTCAGTGGATTGCATGTGTTATCATGCACATTTCAAAGAATCTGTGGATCCTGAAGGGTCAACACTATGCTGTTGGACATCAGTGCTAGCACAAAAGATAATTTCTTTTAAAGCTCCTTTAACTTATTTATATTAAAAAACTTTAGCACATCCTTTCCTAAGCAAGTCCAACCCTCAGACTATATATGTATGTAGTACTTACCTGTAAACAAATATCACTATTGTAACACCTCAAAATGAACGAAATATAACTAGAATGTGTATTAGCTGACTGTTAATCCAGTAACTGGATGTCAAAGATGCCTAGAGATGCTTAGTGAGCCCAAGAAAGTGAACAGAAGAAGGATTCCTGGGCAAAACTGGGTTCAGGCTCATTCATGAAGGAAAATACTCAGAGAGGAATCAAAACAAAAATGTCTTTAAGTATGTAGAGTATAATAATCCAAAATGAACCATAGCCAAGTAACTGGGCTGTAAGAAGGCTGTACTGCTATGAAATCTGAGAATAAATGCAAGTAAATAAGAAATAAACTTTGAGACTCTCTATGAATACTAATTCTTCCAGTTCAGTGCCATTGATCTGTGAAAGGCCTCATTCAGTTCTCTTTTGTTGCTGTTATCAGTAATACATTTTAAAAGATATTGGAGTTGCACTGATCCCCTGGAAATAGATACTAAATAAGTATCATTATTTTTTCCCTTGTGTTTCAAACAAATGCATTTCTCATTATAGTCATTTATAATGCTTATTACTGTTGCTAGCATCTTTTGGGGTTTTGGCTATAATCTAGATACCTAAACAGACTATTCTATCCTGTTTTATTTCGATGCATATTTGTCTAAGATATCCTTTCCTGACTCTCCTTCACGCCTAAATTACTTCCTTCCAAGTCAGGGGAACATTTGAACCGCTTAATACCCTGAATTTGCCTCGTAGTTGCTCCATTCAACAAGGCTGTTTTCTTCTATGTCTAGTGTTATATGAACATCATACATTAGGCTTAGTGCTTTGGCACCAGTTAAAAGAGCATCACAGAAAAATGGGAGAGGCCAGCTTTCAGTGACACTCAGCACAGCAATTAAAACTTTTAAAGACCCAAATAATAAAGAGTAATTCACTGGAGGCTGTCTGCTAACACAGTCTGATCTCTGCTCTCAAAGAAAAGCCAGTGTCATTTTTGCAGCAAACTGATCTCTTCAGCCTCATCCTGACTTCCACTGTTGGAAAATCTCTAGAAGAGTCAAAGCTGGCCAGAAGCAGGATGCTGCAGGTCTGCCCTGGAGCAGTGGATTCCCTTCACATGTGGTGAACCTGGTAGTCTTACTGCAGAAGGGAAATTAGTAGCCACCAAGAGCAGGATCAAGAGTGTGTTGGGGCTATGCCATCCTCTTCTCCTCAAACAACAGTATTTGGATTTTTCCCCCAATGCTTTTAAAGGAGATTTTTCAAGACCTGGAATATGCTGCTGAAAGACCACAGAACTATAATGAAAAGCAGTTTTTCTCAGGCTTTTTTTTTTTTTTTTTTCCTTCATAGGATGCATGAACACTTGTGGACTGCTCCATTTGGAGCAGGGCAGGCCAACTCAGCATGGTGATATCTGCTGTGCTGGCACTGATGTGCCAGTGCTGGAATGTCACAGTGCTATGGCCTGGTACTAATGCTGCTAGGCTAACCCTCCATGGGGAAATTTCCCACAGGTGGTGGTGAGAGACCAAATATTTAGAGTTACTTTAAAAATGTGACTCACCTTTCACATGCACATCTATCCCTCTGTGCTGTGGTCCTCCTTGAAATGGTGCTGTCAGGGAAAAGCCACAGTGTGACAGAGTACATCATGGTGAATGCAGCTGCGAAGAGGGGAAGAGGGACTACAGTCTAGGAGCTGGCTTTTAGAAGAAGGTTGGATAAGGAGCTTCTGACAAACCTGGTAAAGCTGTATCACCTCAGCTCTGACCTTGTATTCATCTCACTGCTTTATGCAGTCGTAAGAACTAGAAAGCAGCAGGTTAGCAAGGCTCCAAAGAGTGTTCTTCTTAAATGAGAGAGTTTTTCATTACTTGTGCTTATGAAAAATGACTATGATGCTAAACAGAAATAACTGTTAAAGCTTATCAGGTCTGGGAATATTGGTGGTGTCTCAGATCCTGGATTAAATGCACAGTAGTAACTTGCAGAGGATTGGGAGTCAGGTCAGGTACACCCTAATGTAAATGCCTAGAGTTTTCCACAGATAAAATGAAGTGCAGTCACAGCAGCAGGACTGTGGAGCTGTCATTCAGAAGACAGCTTGATTTAAATGCACTGTTATGAGGGTAAGCACACTTTTGGCCTCCAACTTTCTATATGAAGTAGTAATATAGGAGAGGTTTATTAAAAAAATAAATTAAAAAAAATTCTTTTTTTTTCTCCTTCTTGCTGAATCATTACTTTGCTTGGAGTGGGGTATCTAACTGTAAACATGAATGTGCTAATACTACATGGTACAAATTGATGCCGAGTGTGTTTCATACTGAAAGGCAGAAGGAGATCTGGGGCCATTCCAGCCCGGAGGTTCTTGTTCATATCTCGAATGGACAAACTGCAGAAGCAGGGACCTCTCCCCCTCCAGGATTAAGGGAATAAGTCACTGCCAGCATTTTTTCTTGCCTTCCTCACACTATGCAAGAGTGCTGATCTGTCACAGTGTATAATCAGACTGATTCAGCTCCTGACAACATGGTGATTATTTTGGAGAAATGACTAACTGAAATGATTTGTGGGAGCATCTTACTCAGAAGCAGTAGTTGAGGAGCAATGAGAAGAGGGAGAGGGTACTATGGCTGATAGAGAAGAAACATGCTTTTGGGTGGGAATCATACAGAAGTAATATTTTCTTCCAGTTCTTGCAAACTTCCTTTAGACCTGTATGTTGAAGTTCACTGGTGGGTGGAAATGACTTCTATATTGAAGATGTGTTCACAGAATCACAGAATGACCCGGGTTGGAAGGAAGCTCAAGGATCATGTAGCTCCAACCCCCCTGCCTAGCAGGGCTACCAAACAAACACATTTACGAGATCAGTTTGCCCAGGGCCCCGTCCAACCTGGCCTTGAACACCTCCAAGGACGGGGCATCCACCACCTCCCTCGGCAGCCTGTTCCAGGACCTAACCACTCTCCTAGTAAAGAACTTCCCCCTAACATCCAACCTAAATCTTCCCTCCTTCAACTTGGATCCATTTCCCCTAGTCCTGCTATTGTCAGCCCTTTCAAAGAGTTTACTCCCTTCCTGGGTGTAGGTTCCCTTCAGGTATTGAAAGGCTGCAATGAGGTCACCCCGCAGCCAATTCATATGTTGTCCTTATCCAAGGCTAGGTTGAGCTAGTCTAAAGACATCAGTGTTAGAAAGCAGTGAAGAAAAAAAATTATGGTACTGCCTAGAGAGCATCACAGAAAAACAAAGTTCTTTTACTTACATATGTTCAAAACTGTGTATTTTCTGCTTTTTGGGGCTCAACATTTTTTCCACAGATTTTAAATGCCACCACATATAGCAAAAAAAGAAACCTCCTGATTGGTGGCTGGTGATTTTTACTATACACCTTAACTTTTCAGAAGCAGAAACTTGAATGTGTCTCTATTCTCCAGAGACAGTTCCTGACCTCCTCTACCTTGCTGCATGCTGAAGCATGCTGATATGTTTTGCAGAAAAAAGGATTCTCCAAATGTCACAGTAGAAAGAGATACCTTGTGAAAAAGCTAATTCTGTCTAGAGTTTAACTCTTCACAATTTTACATCCTATCTTATATGGGAAGTGATAAATGATGGACCTGTGAATGAACAATGAGAAGATCTGTGAAGCTAATGGCAAACAAGAGTTTAAAGCCCACTTCATACCAACAGCCCTTGCTTTTCTTCACCATGCTTCTTCCCTCAGCACTACTGGAAAGTGTTTACAGACAACTCAGTTTCACCATCTGGAGGCAGAACATGTTATGCAATGTCCAGATTTCACAATGTTTTATATTATTACTCTTTCACTGCAAAATTGTCATTGCGATTTTGCAATGGCAAATAGACAGGACAAGTTCTTGAAAAATAATATAGCCAGAAGAAAGATTTTTTTACTGTGAAAAATTCAAAATATACAATTTTCCAGACACTTAAACACCAACTCCAGATTGCAGAAAACTTTTCTTCTTATTTCCTTATGGTTTCTGCTTGGTAAATCTTTCAAACTGAGAACAGCAACCTAGCTGTGAAGTGACAAGACAAAAAATGTACTTCACTTAATAAACACATAAATTGTAAGAAATATAATGTATTTGAATGGGTATAATAGGTTCATTAATATTGTAGGGTTTCGGATATTTAAGAAAACATTTAGCTGATGCGTCAAAGCATTTGACAAGACAAGTGCAGCCATGGATACAGAACTTCAAAACTTGGGAAAAGTCTGAATCAGTATTTAGATCCCTATTTTAGATTTTGAAATGTGGAACAGAAAACCAAAGCACTTTCCTGATCTCCAGAGGGCATTGTTTTCCTTCAAGGCAAGAAGCTCTCAGATCCAACCTATGTAATCACCAAAGCAGTGTAAATGTCATCAATTCGAAACTTGGCAAAATCACACAGGTTTTGGTTTTCATTTCAGACTTCACATGTAGATTATATCTTAGAAGATTCTCAACTCTTGGCCAGATTTTCCATGGAAACTGGTCAGTGATGGACTGATTTTGAATTGTGATTTGCATTTGCATTTTATTTCTTTGCTTTTGACATTGAAAAAGATGAAGCCTTGTGCTCTTAGCTGGATTGTTTTCAGAGCTTCTGTGGGTTTGCAGCCCAAAAGAAATGCAGAGCAGCAGCTGAATAATCTATTGCAACAGCTTTTACAGCATTGGAAATAGGATATATCACAATTATCAAAATGTAACACGTTATATTTGTGGGAGTTTTCTGGTGCTGTAAAGTCATAGTTGCTTTGAAACAAAGAATTTGTTAATATTCAAATAACTCTGACATAATTATAATTTGTAATAAGTGAAACCATATGTTTAGTATTCTCTTGCTTCAGCAGAAATCTGGTTTGTCTGTTCCCCCCTGGAAAGGACAAAATCATACTGCAATGTCAAATATCACATGCTATGAACAGAAATATATCCATAAAATTTACTTATTTTAACTATTTAAATAAAATCTGCTGAGTACCTTTTAACAGGAAAGCAGCAACAGATTGCCATTCATGCATTTCTGTATTGATGTGTGTCTTGCATTACGGACTTATAAAACTTTTCCCATTAAGTAGAAGACTTGAAGTTCTGAGTGCTCAGAATTCAGCAAGAATTCTTTGTGTATTGATCCTCTAAACACATAGGGCAAAGAAAAAAGCAGGAAAATGGATGAAGAAGATAGTTACTGATGCTGACAACCTACTGTTCTGTTTCTCAAAAGTGTAGATACGCGTGTAGGTCCATCCTGTCAGTAAGTTTTGTACAGTTATGGCTTTACAGAGACAGGAATTTCTCATTTAATATTGCATTCAAGTCTTCCTAATGCCCCAAACAATTCTGTCTGGAGGATCTGATCCAGCCCTGTGCAAAAGTAAAATCTGTCCACTTCCTCAGATATTTTTGTTCAAGTCACTTTCAATCTTCTTAGAAGACAGAGAAAGCTGCAAGCATCACACTGAAAGCAGCATTTTGATGCAAAAGGAAAACTAGAAAACTGGAAAATAAGATGCTTGAAAAGTATATAAAAAAAAGAGATTTCTCCCATGCAACTTGTCAGGGAAAGCCTCAAATGAAATCCATCAAAGCAACAGGAAATGAACCCAAAGATGTATGAGGGATCTTGACCAGGTTTATATTGTCTTTAGGACTTCTACTGAGCTTCTGCTGCGCTTTTAACACTGACAAACCACAGGACCTTTTCAATGAACTGGAATGAGCTACAAAGTGAATCTGGAAGGATGCTTATTTTAATACTCTCCACCCAGCTCCCTCCAGGCAATCTCAGTATCTCTGCAAATCAATGCCCTCCAGCTCCATATTGATGCTGATCTCTTGCCCAGCTCTGCAGTCCAGGACCTGAGAAACATGGTGGGAAAGCAGCTGGATTCCTCATGCTGGGACAGTACCAGTGTAGAAATCTTGAGTGAATGCTCCTGGGCCCTGGTCTTGGTTTTGTTGTTGATCTCCTTTGGTAGCAAGTGCCTGCTGAGTGTGGTGTCTCTGAGAAAGGGATTCCAGTTGTGTGGTATTGCCTGGCATGATGGGACTCTCATTCATTTGGCTTTCTAGGCACAAGTAGATGACAATACCAGAATAAGACAGAATGGAGCAGGGAAGCAGCTGAGGTGCCATCCCTGGAAGCATTTAAAAGACAGGTAGACACAGGGCTTAGAGATATGGTTTAGTGATTGTTTTTCTCAGAGTTAGGTGGATGGTCAGACTTGATGATCTGAAAGGTCACTTCCAACCAATGTGATTCTGTTGATTCTATGATATAAAGTATAGACAAAGCTTTTGCATAGACTCTGTAACTCATGCTATTTATATGCCTTTTGAAAAAAACTTAACAGATAAAATGAAAATTTTAATCTTGTTATTGATGTTTTCCTAATTTTTCTGAAATAATTTAACCAAATGATTTTATAACTACTGTATGACACTTATAATTTCTGTTTATTCATTCATTTGCAAAAGTTAGTTGTTCATGATGAGTCATGTTCAGAGTTAGGCATGATTAAAGTAACTCTTACTCTATGACAATTCTGATCAGTATGTTGAATTAGTATTTTTATTGCAAAGAGGTTTATTTCTGCCATGTACTTACTTCCCCATGCTATTAGAGTTATGTGAGTAACAGTCCTGTCAGAAATCAAATTGTAAAAAGCAGAATCAGGCAGCAACAAAAAACTAACTGACCTTCCAGCTAAAATAATTTCTCAATGTGGATAGCATCATAAAATGACCCCCTTTCACTGAAGTTAATTTCTCTTTGATGTTACACATCACCTGCTTGATTAGCTTTATTAACAGTGCCAGTAGCCATGGAGCTATGGTCACTGTTTTTCTGTTCATTTTGTGAGGGGGTTTTTTAATTGTTTTGTCTAAATTAGACACTTCTAGTTTTCATCTTATAAATAATTTTGTTGCATTCCTGTCTGCTGCTGTACCGGAAACATAAAAAATCCCTACCTGAGCAACAAAAATAGCATGGCTGCTCAAATGTTAGTGTTCCACCATTGGCACTGAAGTGAGAATCTTGTAAGAACTTCAGTGAGTTGAAAAAGGTTTGGTTAATTTATTAATGGTTTTCCTACTAGAAGAATACAATGTGACTGATGGTAAAGCTGTATGAAAAAGGAACATATAACTGAGAAGAAAATGTATCTGTTAGTATCTGTAAGAAAAAGGATTGTTTTTAAATGGCAGAAGGAAAAATAAACAGAAAACTAGCCCTCCAGAAAAAAAGGTTTTCTATCCCCAGGAGGATTAATAATTGACATGTAGCAGCTTCTGTGGTTGAACAGCCACTAAGCAGATGGATGGATATGATTATTCCCTCTCTTATATTTACTAATGGAAAATTCCCAGTACAAACATTAACATAGTATGAATTGCTTTATGCTCTTGAGATTTTTAGCTCTGTAAATATTTTTGGCAGCTTGGCTAAGGGTATATATAGTTCTCTGGCCTTTATTTCATACTTTTAAATCATAGTTTTCGCATTTCCCACAGAGCAACACACAGAAATCACAAAAGTGAACTGTTGCCTGAGACTACTGCTTCTTTGACTTCTCTCCATCGCTGAAAAAACAGATTACATAAACACTTCCTGACTCCACTTGTCCATGTCCATATAAATACCTTGATCTGATGTAGGGAGCTCAGCACTTGAACTAAATAACTAAAGATCACTGTGATGATGATGTTGATGTGATGATGGTGTGATGTGATGATGATGATGTCTCTAGGACTCTAGATTGGTATTGGTCTATATAAAGGTAAATATTCTCCTCCATTCATTTCCTAGCATATACTAATACATCTCCATTGGGAAAAAGATGTATTCTGATAGTACAAGCTGGGAGCTTTTGGTTTGCTTTGGAGTAAACTCTGGTGGGGAATTCTAGAGCTTTTACAAAATTCTGAACTTTTAAAAATCCCCTTTCCTCACACATGCAAAAGCTCCACAGAAATATTAATTAGTTAAAATTTATTCAGACAGTATTTTGTTATTTGTAAAATTAATATGGGGTCATTTGTTACATCTCAAAAAAAGAAATTCAAAATGAGAAAGTTTCAAAAGTCTATCTCAAACACCCTGATAAAAAAATTAACAATCCAACCCTCTAGCAACAGAAGCTTTACAAAACTGTGGACAACAGCCTTTACTTGGATTCCAAATCTCAGGTGTATAAACACCAACCACAAGCTTTTGGTGTGAATAGTGCTGTTTTCTCAGTAGTGTCAACGATACAGATAAAAGTTCCCTTTCAGTTCTCTCAGCCTTCCTGCTGCATGATTCCCACTTCCAAAACCCAGATTTTCTGAAGTACTCTCTAAGTGGTAACCTGTAAGGTTATACAAGGTTATAAAAATACAAGATCTGTCTCCCATGAGAACACAAGATTACTTCTTTTCCTTTGCGATATCTGTCCAGTTAAGTATCTTGGCTTTGATGGAGGGCACTACAAGATGAGTAGGAAGGAAGGACACACAGAGCTCCTTCCTTTTGTGCACAACACAACCTCTTGGTCTCCAGCAGCTCATATTACAATCACCTCATGTTTCACCAGGACAGTCATCTTTATTTGTTCCTTTAGACAAAAGACACCAGTTCCTTCAATCTCTTTTTGAAGCACAATTTCAAATTAAGTGGATCACCCTTCTAACTCTTTTTTGCATTATTTCTTCTTGGTCCATAGAAGGAGATGCATGAATATGATTTCTGATATACAAGGAGTTGATGTGGAAATATTTATTGGATTTTACTAAAATTGCATGTGCAGTATTTCCTTCTGTTTATCTAAACAAATTTTGTTACATAGCTTGGGGTAATACACCACTGGGTTCACAAAGCACAGGTAGAATCATAGAATGGTTTGGGTTGGAAGGGACCTTAAAGATCATCTAGTTCCAACCCCCCTGCCATGGGCAGGGACATCCTGCACTAGTTCAGGTTGCTCAGTGCCTCATCCTTGGATGTGTTCAGGGATGGGGCCTCCACCACCTCTCAGGCCAAGCTGTTCCAGTGTCTCACCACCCTCATGGTGAACACTATATCAATTCCTTCGCTTTTCCCTCCAGTTTGACTTTAGGCAGGTTCTACATACCCCTCTTTTTCCCCATCTCCTGCCTCTGCCCCACACCAACCCTTTTCCAGCCCATTTTCCCCCAAATCCCACACATCTGGGCTCCACCCACTCTCCTATTTAACACCATCAGGGAATAGTAGCAGCCAACTTTTGCCCCTCAGTGGGATGCTCCTCCTGCTTTATGTCCTGCAAGGCATGCTGCTGGTGAGCTGCATTTTCCAAGGGGACACAGTGGGAGGAGAAAGGCCATGGGACCTGCTGGCCCCCTGCCTGATCAGGGGAGGAATGGATGGGGATGAGGGAAGGTGATGGCCCTGTGTTTCCATTTCTGGCTTAATGTTCTGTGGGCTTCACCCACATATAAGTAACTGCTGATTGATGTAAGTTTTTCATGATACCCAAGTACCATCATTTAGTTCCAACCCCCTGCCATAGATAGGGACACCTCCCACTAGACCAGGCTGCTCAATGCCTCATTGAGTATCCATCTTTGAGCTTATTGTCTGAACAAAAAAGAGACTCAGATAAGCTGTGAATAATTTATGTGTTTACAAATATCAGAATATACAGTAAGGGAAGATTTTTCTTCCCTCTAGGAAAGTATGTGATTCATTCAGTAAGGGGCTGTTACTCTGCTACTGATTCAACAGTCTTTTCCCCTCTCTTTCACTCTTCAGCTCACTGTTCCCAAAGCATATACTGATGGGGCAAGTTGATACCCTGCAAGTTCTGTGTTTCATGTTCAGCCAAAGCAAAGTCAGGCTATTAAAATAAAATGTCAAAATAATTTGCTCCTTAATGATTTAACATAATTGGATGCAGGGCTTCAGACAGGAACCAAGTTCAAAGCTGGTAAGTAAAATAGTCTTAATAGAATGGTACAATGTTGTCGTATTTTCACTAGCAGATATTAATGCAATAATGATGGCTTTAAAGTTTATAGGGATTTTTTTATAATTGATGATTAAAAAAACCCAGAAAGTGATAGTGAATCTGTGACCACAGCCAAAGTCAGATTGGCATGCAATAATTGGCAGCTATATTGCAAGGCCAGGAAAATAGAGGCAAACAAATATTCAGTTTAAATTTTGTGCATTTCTCTGTTTGGTTTTTCTTGTTGCTGTTGTAGTAAGCAAGTAAGTAACCTGGATAAGGCCTAGCTAGTATTGAAGTGACTAAGTACTTGACTTTTTGTGGTTAGTCGTCAAATGATCCATCTTAACAGATTCAACTTTTTAATTTTGCTCATTTGAATTTGTCAGGCACTTAACTCATGGCAGATGAAAATTTTTCCAATTCTGAGGTTGGTTTTGCTCTTCATTCTTTCTGCTAAAGTAGGAAAAAGAAAACTGGGTTGAAAATAAAACAAACACTTGTGAACCAAGACATTCTCAATTTTCACCTTGCCTCCATGGTTTCTATTCTTTTAATAAGCTATTTTCCTGATTTTATTTAACTATCTGTGACTGCAAGGATAAAGCTTGGTTTCTTTAGATGGTTCAAATAAAAACATTTTATTTTCCTCCTCATTGTTGTTTAGTGATGGCTTGGATGCCCCTATAACCTTCTACTCTTCACTTCTGACAATATGTATAGACCAGGTGGCATTTTCTGACAGTGGCTGGGTAGAAACCAGTCTGGTTTTTGTTGTTGGGTTTTTTCTTTTGTAATTTATTTAGAGAAAAAAAAAAAGTACCAATAAAACCTTTATTATGCAGCCTCAGGTCAATCTTTGTTCTGCTGTATGTACATCTGGAGGAGGAAAATTTTATTTTTCTGATTTTCCTCTAAACTAGGGCACTGTTTTGTGATTCAATAACAGATCTGCTGTATTACCTTTCCTGTGTTTAAAATTCTTGCAGTTATAATCCCTTTGAATTCCTGCTTTTTAATGAATGGATTTTATATAACTGTTCATTAGGGTAATTGTTGTTGATTTTTAGTTTTCACTTCATTATTTCTCCAACAAAACTTACGCCAGTGTTACTCTCTTAGAAAAACAGAGCAAATTAATCTCAGCGGCTGGGAAAACTCTTTGTAGGTGAGCATAAATAAGAGGCAAGACTCTTTTGACATTATAGTTCTTTCTTATGCTCATCTACAAACAGAGCTTGGGATGCCTGAGGATACCTTTAGGAGATATTTAGCTGACATCTAGATACATCATGCTCTTTAATCTTTACAAGAGACCTCTGACAAAAGAGTCAGTTCATGCTAGTAGCATCCTCTGAATCCTACTTCGATAGAAACGGACAGCAGGAGAGCTTTCCTTTGCAGCTACAGCTTTCAGCAACTACCAGCCTGAATGAGGGCTGAAATAACAGTGAATGACTCTGATGCTGATAACCTCCCTTATTCACTCCTTCCTAATTGATAGCCTCAGAAATAGCTCCTCTTAGCTTGAGCATCAAGCAAATGCCATAAAGAAACCCTTGGTCTCCCTAAAGGCTTGTTACTATTTTCCCACTTGTTTTTGATTTACATATCAGTCACAAAGACACTGGTGCTGATCTCCTGAACAACTTTTATGCAGTTTCAGAAGAGTGAAAAAGGATGGTAGGGCTGGAATAAAAATTGACACTTCAAAGCCCAAATGCGAATAGCTGGGAGACCAATAAGAGGAGAATATATAATAATCACTTTATGTTAAGAGACACCTAAGCTTCTGTGACATATTTATTGTGCTGCCTGAAGTCCTAGTTTAAGACTCTCATGGACATGTTATGCCAGCAGCATTAGAAGTCATGGCTGGTTACTCTTTGTGTAGGGAAGGCCACCAGGGTGGTAAGGAAGAGCTGGGCAGGTGCTACATGAGGACTGTAGGGCTATAGTGAAGGTGGAGGAGAGTGGCTATGTCACAGAGGAGGAATGAGTTTGTGGAGGTGGAAAGCAATAATTAATAGCCTCAGAGGCATGAGTGTGTGACTGGAAGGGATCAGTGGAGATTTCATTTTCTTAGGGGACAGGAATGACACCAAGTGGAGTCTGAATGAAGTTTGAATTTGAAGTGCTCTGAGTGGGATTAAGGCAAGATTTTGGGAAGCTGTAGAAACGTGCAAGGCAGGTCAATCTCTTTCACTCTTTCTCCCCTCCTCACCTCCATGTTTCTCCACATCTGTGTTTTTTGGGATCCTTATCTACTGCCCCTCTCCCCTAGACTTGTGCTCCTCACACACCTCATCCCAGCACCCAACCCCAAGCTGCTATGCACCTCCACCCTCCTCTCTTGCAAGACACAATGATCCTGCCACTTCCCAGAGCAGACAGTTCTCCTTGACCTACTACACCTGGAATGGAGGAAAGTGACAGAGCAGGGCTGGGCTACCAGGGTACAAAACCCAGATAATGAGACTTTCTGCTGCAGTTATATCCAAAGTTGTGGCAGCAGAATCCTACTTCTGCTAGGAATGGATAGATCTGCTGTAGTCATTGCTATCCCATTCTTTGATATCTGCTTTAGCAGCAACTGTCAGAACAAAAAACCTTTGAGAGCAGGAGGTGGGGGTTTGCATTGGCAAAGCACAGCCTGCCAGATACTCATTCTCACTCCTAATGGGCCATTAATGTCATCAGAAATCAATGGGAGTTACTCTAAATATGGGGTGATACAAAGGATGGCAATACAAAAACCTGTCAATCCTAAATGATTTTTCTCTATATGATGCTTGTACTTAATGGGTTGGATATAATTAACAGTGCCTGGATATCATCTAAAATTTTCCTTTCTTTGGAGAAACACCCAAATAAAAGGGTCTTTCTGATGTTAATAATCCTATTTTTTTACTTTATAATAAAACTTCTAAGAGCAAGTCATGTATTTTCTGTCTGTAGAAAAGCCACACAACACTTCAGGGTGGTTCAAAGAACTTACTCTGGCCCAGAATTAGGAAGAAGTTCAGATATGTACAAATGGAAACTGGCACATAAGACATTAAAGCCTCTATCTCCCACTGATAAATTTTTTAATACTTCCAGATCAAAAAGGCTAAAACCACTGAGGAACCTAGGTCCTACTTTGCAAATTAAGGTGTCTACTTTAAATATTAAATTGCTATTAGAAATAGCAATTTACTCAGAAGTCCTGAGTAACTGCTTCTTCAGCCTGATTCATATCCTTAGCAGCTCCTTGGTGCCTCTTATCTGGCATTCACAAACCACTGGATGTGCCAAGGTGAACCAGATACATTCACAGACCTGATATCCAAAACATGGATTAGCCTAGTCATTCTCACGTCTTTACTTTATTCAGAGAATGGAAGGGATATGTGCCTTCCACAGCAGCACACTTCAGAGGAGATCTAGTCCCTTTGGCACTCAAATGAGAGTCTGATCCCTTCTCCTGCAGAGATGGAACAGATTTTGGTGTTTCACTGCTCTTTACTCAAGTAAATACTCAAATGAACAATATGTTTCTGGCTTTGATACTCCAGGGCCTCAGCATGAAGCTGGGAAAGTGACCATCCATTTTGAATTTGTCCCTCATGGCAATTTCTTTATAATTTTTGGTTTACTTGGTGCCTCAGAGGATTTTCATTGAGATGCACAGTATGTTTCCCACAAAACAGGTCTGTGTGCTACTTAAAAGTCAGGTTTTGCAGCACTTATTGCTGAGTTTTACTAAATTTTATTCAGGCTTTCATCCAAACAGTCAGTTTTATCACTTTAACTACCTAAAATCCTAACTAGAAAGTTTATCAGGCTGATTTCTCTTGGGCCAATTAATCTGATGTGCCTAGCTGTCTCCTGATCATCAGGGTTATCTAGCTGTGCTGACACAATGACACTGGAAGCCACTGGCTTCTTCCTCCTATCACCTTCCAAAGAGGGGGATGTGCAGCATGAGAAATGGTGCTGTGTAGCAACCTCAGTACCCTGCAGAGGTGGGATTGAGGGCTTTGTCTGCAGTACTTGTGGGATGTGAGAGGGAACTGTTGCATACTTTAACCACTGCAGCTAAGTCAAGCAGGGATGATAAGTCAAGGTGTTCTGCCACCTCCACTCACAGCTCAGCCAGTTAATAATGTAAGCTGAAATCAATGTGCCATGCTATGAAAAGTACACTCAATGTGCCAATTGTCTCTCATGTAGGAGCAATAACCTCTGGCAGAGAGGAAGGATGGGCAGCTGGGGATGACAGACTTCCAAATGTTCAAAAACATACATTTGGAAAGCCTACAAATCTGAATCCCGGAGTAATAATTCTCTGACATGAAGAATAACTACTTTGTTGCTGACTGCCAAAGGCAGACAGATCACACACTTTTATTGAGGGGTAATTAAACATTTAAACATGTGCCTCAATGCACAGTTTAACAAGAAACTGATTGTGGTCACCATTAGGATCACTGAATGGTATATGGATCATAATGCTCTCTATAGGCAGCTGTTCAGTGTCATGTGCCAGAAGGAGTGAACATATTTCCCTCAAATCAAACAATTCATAGCTCTTCTTTCTCACATTTTCACCCTTTTGGGTAGGAACAACTGAACCCCTTCCTCTGTATGCCAGTGAATGGCTTTTTGTGACTCTGAGTAAGGGAGAGGCCTGATTTCTGTCCTGATGAGGAATTCCCCTCTGGAAACATTTTGAGAATAACATGCATTCATTGAGGGGTGCAAATATCTAACCAAATTTTGACCTCATAAAAACTGAGTTTTCATATAGATTTGAAACATCTTGTTCCCTGCATGTGATGCACCTGTATTTATAAAAATACACTGACAGACCCTGAAATGACATCCCTTAAAGTAGCTGAACATCTCTTACCAGGGTATAGTGGGCTTCTGAAAGCAGGGACCAGTGTTTCTTTAAGTTCTTCTCCCTACTGTTCCAGCCCTGTAGTGGAAGAGTGAATGCAGTGTAAGCAGAATAGCTTAAGAGAGACATAGCATGAACCTGCATAAGTCAATTACTTAACTGCATTAAGTAATGATGCATAATTATTACTGTTTATTCTATTATTTCTTAATATTAATGATACTAATTACCAGACTTATTATCCCTGTAAATAAATGTAAGGATCTCCAGGAACTTAAATTTCCTTTGAGACAAGGCCCTATTCTTTAACATGATCAACACACTATTCAATATAATATGAGACGCCTTACTTTAGGACCAGCTCCAGACACCAAAAATATCAGTGTTTCAAAGTTGTGTTTTATGGCTGTGAAATTTTTAAAAAAAGTGGGCTTGAATGGTGACTTGGAAAAACATACAATTTAAAAAATTCATAAAGTAATGTAAAGTTATTATTTTAAGCAGCAGTTCTAGTACATTCCAGCTGCAGCATACCAACCACATACAGAATAAACATAGAATATGCTTTTAAATTAACTTTTTGAGTTTTACATTTAGGAAATTTGGGTTCGTATTTTTGCATTCTACTGTCAGAAAAATTCCCCCCTTATCTCTCTTGAAACAACTAATGTCTTTAGAAGTTTTATCATATTTTTTCCCAATCTTTTGTAAGAGTTTGCCACTGTATCCTGACTTGTCTTTTCTGGTATCTAAAGATTTTTTGTGATGAAATCTGTTAAAAAAATAGCATGGCAAATAAAGTTAAGTCAGTTGGAATTCTGCCTGAATATAACAGTTACTATTTTTTTTGTATATTTCTTTTTCCTTTGAAAAAACGAACTAAGCTATTTTTATACTTCTGAGAGTCATTTTGATTTTTTTTGGATCATTCTTCTTGGACACTATGTTGCCTAGTATAGGGGAATTATTTCAATCTCCAGTTTTATAGGTGTTGACCACTGCCATATAATAAAGAGATATGAAGTACTGCCAAATATCTCAATTTCTGAAAAGAATCATAGAATCATAGAGTGGTTCAGGTTGGAAGGGACCTTAAAGTTCCATACCCCTCCTGCCCTAGGCAGGGACACCTCCTACTAGATGATCCTGTTGAATCCATAAGGGAAAGAATATAAAACAAACAAAGAAAAAACCATATTCCACATATCTCACTAACAGTAACTGCAAGCATCAATCTGATCCTATTACAAATGTCTATCTATGTTCACAGACACTTCTTGCAGAGGGGTGAGGTGCACTGCAAGTCTAGGGCAGGTCAGTTTAAATGCAGAGAACCTCTACTAGTGACATTTATCTCTGTGTGTCTCCTTCCCTAGCTATCATTATGGTATTACTGTCTTCAATGGGAAATGCTGATTAGGAGGATGACCCTTGTAAGGGAAGATGTATACAGCAGAGGCTTAGATGTTATCCCCAAAGCATGGGTTCCAACTGCTCAGTGTCCAGGAATAAAGTAGACATCACCTTCACTGAGACACTGAGAGCCTGAGGAACTACAAGGGGTCCTTCTTCTAAGGAGGATGCACTGCATGGCAGTTTGGAGAACTTTTTTTTTTTTTAGATGATGCTAAAAGCATCCTGAAAGAAGAATAATCTGGGAAAAGGCCCAACTGAAAGGTTAATGTCTCTCTAACTGCAGAGATGAGAATCCCTACCCAGAAGCAGTAAGGCACAGTGGTAGCTGACTGGCAGCTTTCCTGGACTACTGAAGAGGAGATATTCCACATAAGAAAACTGTGCTCCTTGAAAGTCCTAACAATCCTAAGCCAGCACAGACGTTACAAACTTCTCTGACAACCTGTATCAGATAGGTCTTTCAGTTTGTTGGCCCACACCAAGATGCAGCCTTGACAGAGCCAAAGAATATGCTCTGTACTTTAGTGAGAAAGTTGGGCTCTGGAGTGATTTGGGAAGGCAGTTTAAAATTACACTGTTTTTTAATAGTGAAGTATTTACAGATGGCTTGCAAAATATGCTCACTGACATATTTCAGATCTGTTTATCATGTGGTAATAAACAGCTCTCGCTGCTGCTGCATAATTTTTTAGAAATAAAACACTTTCTTCTAAAGTCAGAAAATTTAATATCACAGTAAACTCACTAGAAAGAGCAATGAAAAATTATTGAGAAATGGATTTTTTTTTTTGCAACATTATCTATATAAGCTGAATTTACAGAAGATTCTAGATTAGGAATAAAATTTTTTTTTCTAGGTTTAAAGTTGGTGAATAAAATCCAAGCAGTAAATTCTGTTTACATAATTGAGACTAGTTTTCCTTTAGAGGCTTTCTCAGATCATAAACATAGAAAGATCTTGAATCAGGACATAAAATGGATATAAAATATTATGGTAATTCTTCATCAAGGCAGTAGATTCCTGCTTTTTAATATTATGTTTAACAGGGCTATTTCCTTCAACTAGATTAAAGCTATGATGTACAGCATTGCCAATCCCATCCTCAAAATTCATGCACTTGGAGAAACACCAAGCTTGTTTAAAGTCATAAGATTTTAAGCCTTGTATTTTTTATTTACTTTCTATTTTATTCTATAGGCTACGTTTCTGAAGCAGCTTCAAACCTTCTCATGAGATCAAAAGGGTGCAAAATGTACACAAAAGGTGAATAATGCCCTGCACTTTCTTGCTGATAGCATTCGGGGCTTGAAGAGAAAGCACTAACATTTGTGATATGTGCAATAACTTCACAAGAAATGGCAAAGCTGTCTCTGCCTCTGTTGAAATTTCAGCTCTTCATAGTTCAACTTTTTCCTTCAGCCTAAAATCAAGAAGAACTGGGAAAAAAGCCTTCAGAACTATTTGATGTATATGCAATTATGTAACCTGCCTATCTCCTAAGGTTTGCTCTCAGCAGTAGCAACCAACTTGGTTAATGGTTCTTAATAACAGAACTATGTATTTTTCTCCCTATATGCTGAAACACTGTTTTCAGATGCATCCTTTCCATCTTTTCTTCCAAGATGCATAGTTTATTGCTTTATGAGGGAAGTAGATCAGCTGTTAAGAGGTACATTGTGTTCTGGTTTATGTGAAAAATGCACTCTTTGATGAAAACCTGACTATTTCTTCAGTCATTTAAAGATAAAGAAAGCATGACAAAAGATAGATGTAGTGAAGAGGAGACAAAAAGAAATCAAGAGAAGACAGGAATGGGCATATATTGCCAGACTGAGAAAATTTGGGCTCAGGGCTCATTCAGAGAGAAGAGAAAGGAGAATCAAGTTTCAAACTGATTGTAAGGATAATTGTAAGTTTCTACTGATCTATCCTTAGGTTTCAAGCTGAGATTGCCACTGTGGACTGAATTGAGAGATTCTCTGTGACCTACTGGGTCTGTGAGTAAATGGTGCCCAAGAACCAGCTACCTCCCTCACACAGCCATATCAAACTTGTAAATGCTTGTGCTCCTGACAGCTTCATGACATACTATAGCAGTATGGCTGGAGATATAAAAGCTGGAGGAAGTTCAGAAAGTGTGAGGGGGAGATGTTCACCACTTGCCCTCAATAAGTTACCACAGGTTTCTGCAACAATGGTTTAAAGGATGCAGTTGCCAGTATGGATACTATCATACCTAAGAGTCTGAAGGTTAGTGAACCTTCAAAGGTGATTTAAATACTGGATGCTATTGAATTTTCTCCCTGGGAATACTGAAAAGAGCATTTGTCAGTGCTGATCTCAAGGGTATTTGTGAGCAAAGCATGTGAGGAATGACTGTTTTGGCCTCTACAGCACTAAAGGTACTACTTCTACATTTGCTCCTGGACAGTTTAACATATTCCCTCTCATGTTTCATGGCAATGCCATGATTTATTTGGACTGATGACAGAGGAAGATTTATGATTATATTTCTGGAACATCTAGTGCAGAAAAAGTACTGAAAACAGAAGAGAGGAGTGGAGCTGTGCCCCCCAGCAGCATTTACTCCGTACCTCTTGAACCTGAAAACAGGTACAAAGAATGGTCAATGGCTCTATGTCCAGCTGGAGGCCGGTAACGAGCGGTGTCCCCCAAGGGTCTGTCTTGGGACCAGCGCTCTTTAACATCTTTATTAATGACATGGATGAGGGAATTGAGTGCACCCTCAGCAAGTTTGCTGATGACACCAAGCTGAGTGGTGCGGTTGATACGGT
>VZTY01014817.1:76400-135040 GCA_013400935.1 Turnix velox
GGCTTGTTCAGCCTGGAGAAGAGAAGGCTGCGGGGTGACCTCATTGCAGCCTTTCAATACCTGAAGGGAACCTACACCCAGGAAGGGAGTAAACTCTTTGAAAGGGCTGACAATAGCAGGACCAGGGGAAATGGATCCAAGTTGAAGGAGGGAAGATTTAGGTTGGATGTTAGTGGGAAGTTCTTTACTAGGAGAGTGGTTAGGTCCTGGAACAGGCTGCCGAGGGAGGTTGTGGATGCCCAGTCCTTGGAGGTGTTCAAGGCCAGGTTGGACGGGGCCCTGGGCAACCTGATCTAGTAAATGTGTTTGTTTGGTGGCCCTGCTAGGCAGGGGGGTTGGAGCTACATGATCCTTGAGGTCCCTTCCAACCTGGGTCATTCTGTGATTCTGTGATCTGTGAATGCACAGGTATAGGGAGAGCTGTGGGAGTGGGGCACAGTGCTCAGTTGGGCTTTAGAGAATACTGGCTTTCAAATTTTGATTTCTTGCTGGGCAGTGAGCCCTCCGTGCTAACAATGGGAAGTGTCAAGCAGCTGTGATCAATCAGGCATGATCAGAATTATGAGTTGATTGTCAAGGGACAATCTCAGTACTGCACTACAAGAACCTGTCAAGTCAAAGAACACAAAAAAGTTTCTGTGCCTCAAAAGTCTCGAGCTCAACTAATCCCAGACTTCGACACTAACGCATTCTAACATAACCTCTAGGCACCTACTAAATTCTACAGTGTTCAAAAATAAGCAATGGATTTTGGAGCACTTTTAAACACAAATAAGTTTCCGTCCTTAATTATAGCAAAGCTGCTTTTTTTTTTTAATGTGGAGCTGAAATAGACTGACAGACTTAAGGCTGATGCAAGTAACATGCAATAGATTTTTAAATCAGTAGAACAACTGATTTTGGTTGTTGTCGTTGCTATTATGTATAGGATCACACAGACTGTAAGTTATATGCAGTGCAAATTGCTGTCCATTAATTGATATCCCAGATAATCAGCCTGTGAGATTACGTATCTCCTCCCCACTCCTTAGCCTCAATTAGCAATTTGCTTTCCCTACTCTTTGGGGCGGGGGATGAAAAAAAGAACAGACACTTTGTTTCAGCCCTTTGCTCAAATATAGCAGATTTCCAGGAGATGTGATTTGGCATTCTTCTTCCTGCACTGTGACACAGCAAATGGCTATTAAAGCTACAAACAGATAATTGTCTTGAGATGTTGTGATACCTGATGAATATAAATAAGCAGCTGTAAGCATGCCTCGAAAGAGCCAGCAATATATAAAATAATTATTTTGGCAGTATTTTCTGCGACATAAAACCACCTTCTGGTGAGGAGTGGCAGAGGTGTGTGTCTTCAGCATTCTCAGCCTGTCCTCAGAGCTGGGAAGAGGAATGTCAGTAAATAGTGAGAATTGTGAAGCACTTTGCTATGCAAGGTATTTAGAATACAATGGACTGCAAAATAAAAAGGTTGTGTAAGGAGGTGCTGTAGTGTTTGGTTCTTATGAAATCCTCAAACTGAGAAAGAATATCTGCAGAAAGGGATAATTCTTGCCCTTGTGCTGGGAACAGCTGCAAGATACTCTTTGAGGAGATGATGTGGTTTGCAGGGGCTCTGCTTGCTCCATACCTAGCTACTCACCACCCTGCAACCAGAACCACAGAGCTACCAAACACCAGGCAGGCAGACCCAGCTTTGGATGGTGTGTGTGTGATGAGCAGGGCAGACTAACCTCAGTCTCCTCTGTGTGCATGATATAAGGAGCTGTGAAAAGTCAGGGAAAGGTCTTCCTCAGAGGATGATGGTGTTACACAGCCCCTTGCACTTTTACTCTTTCTGTAATTATTTAGGCTCACCTTCTGATACCTTTACTAGAGCAACTCCTCATTATCTGCTCACCATGCAAAGTTCAACATTCATGTGATCAGAAAACCTGGGAACAAAATTCAGCTGTACAAATTGGACTCTGATCCAGAAATGTTAATGACTGTAGCAGAACAAAGTCCTTAAAATTAATTCACTAAAAATAAAATCTGTTTTGTGCCTGCCGAACTCATTCTCCATGCTCAACATACTTCTTATTTGAAGTATTTCTATAACTTTTAAGTTTTATAACTTCTATGAATGCTGCAGATCCATTTAACAGTGTTTGCTCACTTTTGAAGAGATCTGTATTTTCCTGATTCCCCTAAAAAAAAAGACATGGTCAAAGCAAAAAAAAAAAATAAAAAAAATCCCTGCCATTGATAATTACCTCACAATTCTTTCAGTTGAGAAAAATCTTGCACCATTTACTGCCTACTGAGATGCAATCAAAATTAAATGGGTGGAAATAACTCTCAAGTGGCAGCTTTAAGCTCTAGCAAAAGTGTGCAGGGTCTTATTTTCATGACAGCACAGAAAATGTCCTTCTGGGTCAAACCAACCATCCATTTAATCTCCAACAGTGGCAATAGGAAATGCTGTTTGGAGACAGCACATGATCCTGCCTGTCTACAGTCCACCCCCTTCCAGCACCTGCCACCACACGGAGGACATTAGGGAGCATATTCCTGACCTTTCAGTATCTTTTTATGGATCTACTGTCCTGGAATTTGCTTTCACCTTTTTTTAACTTGCTGGTACTGTAGGTTTCTACAGCCTTCTGTAACAGTGTGGAAGGATGGTTGGTAAGCAAAGGACCCATTGTGAGCAACCCAGTATTTGAGCTAGAAGCACCCAATGAACAGCACTGTTAGCATAAGTAGTGAAGTCTTAGCTGCAGGCAGCAGAGTAACCTTGTTCACTCCTGGGCCTGGAAACAAGGTGGTAAACAAGTAAAGTTATGTAAACAAAGAGGTGCCTTATCTAGGAACTGAGGAAGTCCCCCACTCCAACAGAACAGCAGGTTCCAGAAGGCAGAGCAGGCAGTGACCTGTGCCATTAAAATAAAAGGAGTTTTTAGGCTTTAAACTGTTCTGCAACTAGTTTCAGTGAGAGCCTACAGGACACTGCAGGACTTGGCAAATATCAATCCAGTTTTTGCTATACTTGCTGCCTTTATGATTTTGTAAACCTTGACCATATCCCACTCAACCTGGGATGTGGAATAAGATCATTAAAAGCCTCAGCCTCTTCTCTTTCCCTATAACAACAGTTTTTTCATCCCCTTAATCATCTTAGCTGCTTTTCTCGGAATTTTCTCTGATTTTCCCCATGTCTTTCTGAAAATGTGGAAATGGGATTATGAAGACTACTCAAGATGTGGATGCCTCATGTTTTTCTGTTTTCTGGTTAATTCTTACCATTCTTTCTGAGAACATCCAAAATTTTGTTGGCATTTTTGGCTGCAGAGACCCCCAGGTCTGTTTCCTGAGCTGCGGCTGCCAGCTTTGAGCTCTGTGTCACGTAATGATGGCTTAGATTATTCTCCCTAGCAGTGCTATATATCTGCACAGGGTGTCATCTGCCACATTTTACAGCACTTGCTCAGCTGTGCCTTGCCTTTCTGGGGCTCCTTGCCACGTGTGGGTGCATATTTGACTGCCTGAAGGAGTTCAGTATCATTTGCAAGCAGAGACATATTTCCATCCCTTTCCTTTCTGCAGATCACTGATAAAGATTTTACATGCAACTCATTTGCTGAGAGTCACTACTGCTGACCCTTATCTATCCTACAAAATGAGAATCAGCCCCTTTGCTCCTGCCCTGCATCTGTTTGCTCCTACATCAGTTCTGTGGCAACTTCTTTTATTCAACAACATTCTGCTTGATACCTTATTAGGGAAGAAAATATCTCACTGATATATAGATAACTTACACACTTCAGAAAGGAAGTGAGGCTAGATTTCCCTTCGCAGGATTTACTCAGCCCAATGAAAGCCAGCACTTGTAAGAGAAATGGTAATAAATTTTGCTCTAGTCCAAGTGTTGGATGCCACAAGCTGTTTGAGCAGTGGGAAGATGAGAGCTGTGGCTTCTTTTGATATCAACTTGATCCTTTGTATGACTGCCTGGGGTGGAAAAGCTTAGACTAACACAGCTGAAAGGAAGAGGTCTATTGAATCTGAAATAAATCAAATCAGATCTACTTTGGACTGACCAAAACTAAGACCAGTGCCTGCGGAAGCCTTCTCAGCAGGGAAACCTCTACTACAGGTTCCAGATAATCTAGCTAGTAAGGAGCTTTGATTTTGAACAGTTGCAAAAGCATTAGGGGCTACAAAAGGTATTGCTTAGCACTGAAGTCCTCTTCCTTTAAAACAATGGTGGGTAGCAGAATCCAAGCCCTGATTATAAGTTTGCCTTTCTTGTACCACCACCATTCCAATACTTACTAAAGCAGAACATATGTATATTTATATGAAACATAGTGAAAAAACATGGATTAGATCTGCAAACAATTAGTTACTCATCAATTGTTCACCAGGACTGGCATATTCATTTTTACAGCAGCAGAAGTTTGTGAGCTAAGCTTCTGTCAAAATTAAAAGCAGTAATAACCTAAAGTCTGCTGTATGTGGAGATCCCACAAACTTGATTTTTGGGCTTGCATCTTTTTTTCTCCCTTTTATTAAGCTACTATTTATTTAGTTCATGATACATTAAAGGCTTTGCTAACATGAATTCTTTCAGTACAAATGGATATCTTTCACAGAAAGGTACAATGCAGATTCTTCTTCTGTATACTTGTATATATGTTGTATCTATAGATATGTTGTATCTATACACTAATAATTATATTTGAAATGGGAATGATTTTAAAATAATCTTTCACTTTATAGTACACCATAGTCCTGTAATTATATTTATAAATGTGTGATGTAGCATTATTGCACTATTCTATCCAGTTTACCAAGAAAAGATCCAAGAACTGTGTTATGCATATTTAACACACTTTTTTCATAACTAGAAACACTCTTTCTATTAAGTTGTGAAAAAGCTCACAAAGAAGCATAACCAACAAGGAGAATACTTTTCACTAGCAAATGTTAGAACCTTTTTACAATATTGCAATATTAAAACTATTGTAGAATTCCTTAACAGTTAAACTAACTTGTACACTTCCAAATAAAGTTGATATAGGAGATGCATGTCTACTGCATTTGGTAATAAGGTGACAGGTGATGGACTGTGGATATCATAAGCCAGTCCTGTAGCAAGAGGTTGACTTATTTTGCTTAAAGAGAAGTTTGAGTGCTGTGAAGTACTATTGCTCATTGATCTGCTGCCTTGTATTGCAAAGTATCTTTGCAAAAGTATATTTAATGCTCAGGGTTCTTTCTAAAGATAACACATTTTCACTGCAATAAAGGTAAAGATGGGAGATACAAGGGTATATTTAAGCTTGATAATTTCAGGTTTTCTAGAAGGAACTGTTTGCAGGCTGGTAGCTTCTGGAGGCAGCCTAGACACACTGGCTTCATCATCTAAAAGTCCTGTCTGCCCTGGTCAAACCTGCTATCAATTTTACCTCTGTTTTCAGTGGGATCAGAATAAAACCTTTCATTGTGTTTTTCTCAGGACCCTAAGCTTGCTTCGCAGCTTTTGACATTTCAAGGATCAAACTGTAGGCCTTATGTCTCCAGGCAGAAGGTACTCAGATGACTCCAAAAGAGCAAGGGAGAGTCAAGTTCTTTTACACTGCTGATTTTTCTGTAATTTTAGAGTATACAATCACAAACAGGCCTGCAAATGCAGCACAGAATTTCCCAACAGCAGCTCCCACTTATCCTTGGGCTTGTGCAGAGCTCAGGAAGATTCATACTTATTTTTAACCTAGCAATATGTTTTTTTGTGCTATGTTCTGTGTACTTCATAGTTTGATTTGTATTTGTAAGATCTGAGAGACTGGGGTAAGCTACTGAAGTAAAACCATTCTTGGGAAAAGCCATCCCATGATACGCAGAATTGGCTCTTTTTTTGACACAGAGATGCCTATTCTGCTCAGTTGCTGAATGATCAGAAATAATTCTTACCTGTAAAACTATCAAGTGCAAACCTCTGCCAGAGCACAAATAATTCATGACTGTGAGGTCAGGATTTTTAGTGGTGGCTGAGAAAAGAGATAATTCCTATCAGGTTTAAAGGAATGCTAATTTCCTTCAGAAACCTATTTGTAGGTTAAGGTGATGATTGTGCCAATTCTTAGCTACAGAGAGAAGTTAAAATGTTCTGTAGTGTTTGGAGATAAAAGTAAGTTATTTTGTTCAGTGCCTCTGCCTTTTTTTTTTTCTGAAATAGTAAATCAGTAAAAGAACTGACTTTTTAATAGGTATAAATTCTTTAAAATGTCATAAGATGGTAGAAATGATCCAAGAATTTATCTTAATTTCTGTTAATGATACTCACTACTTTTCCACTAAGTAGGCCAGATATATTTGCACTATAAAGAATGGGACCATAATGCTAAAAACATGTGAAATTACATGGTTTTTCATCAAAAGAGTCAGTAAAGAAGCTCTCAAATATTGTAGTGAGGCAAAGGTAAAGACAAAGTTAAAGAATCTCTTCTTCTTCTCACACACAGAGATTTTTCTTCTTTACTGATGGGGAACAAAATTTGCTCCCAGAAAAGAGAAGAACACATCTGATATTTCCAGGAGGGGAGATGAATGGCAGAAACAGGTATTTATGGAAACTTGTAGGCAGGATGAGGTTGGGAAGAAGAAGATAGGATAGGAATGAAAGAAGGTAGAAATAGATGGGAATACCCTGACTGGCAGGAATCATTGCTGGAGGGAAGATTTTGGAATGACGAAAGGTGAATTGCTGAAACACACAAATTAGATTTTTTGTACCTAATAGAAAAGCCAGGAGAGAGAGGATATGAGGAACTTGACAGAAGTAGAGTGGTCTCTAATCACTCAACAAAACTCTGTTAAAGAATCTGTAGAGAGATTTGCTTTTCCTGAATCTCCTCACCAAAACCTTTTGATGGAAATGTTTGGTATTAATTTCATGCAATGCCAAATCCATCTAAACACATAATAATCTACACAGTTAGCCAAAGAATTAGAATGCTGCATGAAACTTTAAGATTGCCAAAACAACAAAAACTTACATGGAGGTCAGTAAGGATCTGCAGATGCAAAGAACTAATGGAGTTTGTTTTGTTTGGAGAGCTATTTTGACCAACTTCTCCATGCACAGAAACTCCTGCAGTTTTTGTGCACAAGAAAAATACTAAACAGAGATTCTTTAGGGATAAGTTTGACACAATCAGGAAAGCATTAAGTCCCTAAACCTGTATAATTTGTGCATCTTGCATCTACAGACACTAGATGTTCAGATGACTCCAAGGGTTTGGGGAACAGCTACCAATACACTCCATTCCTGTCCAGAAACTGATAGTGAGAAACTTTACTCACATGTCATCATGGTACCAAGAGTGACTGGCAGAATTCTTCTCAATGAAATTTAGTCATGCACAGCATACATGAAACTAGCTGTTGCAATTCCCACTACAGTCAGAGAAGGTTTTAAAAACATTCACAGTGTTTAGAGGTCAATTCATTGAATAATACTATCACCTAGGTTGGAAGGAATCTTTCAGATCATCTACTTCAGCCGTTAACCTAACTCTGTCTAGAACCATCACTAAAGTAAGCTCTATGTCTACCTATCTTAAAAATACCACCAGGAAAGTCACCTCAACCACTTTCCTGGGTAGCCTGTTCCAATGCTTGTTTCATCTGGTCAGATCTAAGTATCTCTTTTAGGGGGGGATGAATCAAGTTTCAAAACCCACTTTTTAGAGTGTGCAGCCCCTGACTACAAAGGGAGTCTGGGACAACTAGCTCAGACATAAACACTGCTGCCACATTCCCCAGGATGCTGAGATGATCTTTCTGCAAATTGCAGGGCAGGGAAGTGACACTGAAGAGCAGCTGAAGCATCCCAACTCCAGCCTGTGACAGCAGCACTGCAGTACAAGCTTCATGCCAAAGGAAGGGCTGTGCCAGTCAGACGTGCTAGGTGAAGGGATGAGATCTTCAGGGAATGGCTGCAGAATTTCACTGGGGCAGGAAGGAGGCTTTCAGCTGATCTGGAAAAGGAGGAGCTGAAACATTCCTTTGTGCTAAAGCTGGGCAGTATGGATAAGCTGCGTGCACAGATGGACTCTGGCTGCTAGTCTCACTGCTGCGTGCAGTCACAGAAGAATTAGCCTCTCAAACATGCCAAATCCCTACCCGCTTTTTCCAGAGCCTCTTCCCATTCCCTCTCTTCCATTCTAAAATACTCCTAGCAATCAAAGTGTCGTAAGTCTCTGCAAAGTGTGAGTGTGAATCATGGGGAATTAAATTAAAACAAAGAGTTCATTGAGACAACTGCCAGTTCAATTCTGAATGGGAGTCAGACTTTGTAAAAAGGTATCAGTGCACTTTTTCGACCTGGTGAAGCTTAGCTGATGGCCATCAGTCAAAAATGGGACAGTATATTTTCACTATACTGGTACATGATGGAACCTGTAATGGAAAGCATCCTGCCAATGCATCAGCAAGGAAGCAGATGGAGAGGAAGAAACTTTCCATAATCATAGTCAACACCTTGGTTGCAAGGGATCTTTCAGATCATTGAGTCCAACCATCAACCCAACTCTTTTAAGCATTTCTGGATCATATGAGTCATATGATGACAGTCCGAGTAGAAGGCTGTACAGGTTTGCTGCATTTAGCCTAGAACAGATGTCCCTCTGAAGTTATTAAACTGTGACAAAGTGAACAAAAGAAAGAGTAAGGACTCCATTTTAAGTGATAATAGGTATTGAAAATGTTCCTTTCTCACTTCTTCAGCAATTGAAGCAATTTCACAAGGCCAAAAAATGCTTACAAATCAAATCCATGAAATTATGTCATGTATTGTTATTCCATTTAATGCCACACAGAGCTATAGACAGATTCTGGATGAAGCCAGAGAGTGGTTCAGCACAGCCTGAAAATTTTGTATAAATGTGAAAAAATGAACTGAAATAATGTGCTGAAAACTTAGGAGAATTAACTCAGTTTCAACAACATGTGGGAAAGATACTCGCCTCTGAGTGATTGTGTCACTGCAAGTGAAAAATACACTTCTTTATGTCAGTGACACAGTTTCATAAATTACTGGAAACTTTTAAATTGCATCTTATATTTATGCTCACAATGAATATGATGTATTTTACAGGACATTTCGTATCATCCAGTACTCTTATAAGGTCTGTCTTCATTCGTGGATGCTATTATTCAACAAAATAATTGAATTTGTGATAATTACCATTGATTCTTTCAAGCATCTCTTCAGGACTTAGATGTCAACCATATTAACAATCACCTGCATCTTAATGTAGGCTGGCTGAGTAAGGTTCAAAAGATAATACATTGCCCTGATCTTATGAGCAACCTGTGAAAGTTGCCTTCTCATGAAAAGAGAATCAAACTGTAACAAAAAAAAGTCCTATGGATATTTTTGAAAAATAAGTTCATTAAAAATATATTTCTGAGTAATACAAAGTCAACTGCATGCTCTACATACTCCCTACAAGGAGAAGAAAATATGTAAACTTTATGATAATTTTTCTATATACTAAAAAATTAAGCTTGAGGGGGGGGGAAATCTAGGACAAATTTGTCCTTCTTTCCAGCTTAGTTATGTTTGTCTCAAAGATAACTCATTCAACACTTGCACAGATTTCATCAGCAAGTCAAAAACTGAGTTTGAAGATCATCCAATTAAGTCCTATGAACTCACGTAACTTTTCAAAGTTTTTAGAGAGACTAATTTTTTGGTAAAGCAATGGTTGAGTGGCATTGCTGCTTTTAACAGCCAAGAATTTCCAGAATTAGAAATAAATTATGTACAACCAAGAACACAGCCAGCAGATATAGTTGACTCACTTTTAGAAATAATTTGGAGATATATTACTTTCCCAGCTTCTGGAAACTGAGGACTGAAGTGTGTACAATATTCACGCTCTAAGGCTAAATGTGAGAATCTATTTTCTATGACGAATGCTCTAAAAATAAACAGAGCATGTTTGTCTAGGGAACATCTGAAAACTCTTTAGAAATGGCAACAACTAGTCATGTATCAAACTTTCACTATCTTAAAGACCATAAAAAACCCTGTGAAGAAACTACAATTTTTATATTCTCCAAAGAGACAGGACAGCATGGTGACAAAGAGAACAAATGAGATTGCAAAATATGAGAATATAAAGAAATATCAAGACTGCATTCATTCCATATGCAACTTGGACACTGAATGAAGCAGTGGACCTTAAAGGAAAACTATCTAAGTAGTTACTTAAAGCCTGTATCCCAGTCATGTAAACACAAACAGCTGTGTTGGTGTTAGATGGGTGCCTTTCAACCTGTCATTTCTTGGGAAAGCTACTTGTCTTCACAGTTTTATCTTCCTTCAAATGACATGTAAATACAGCAATGTACTGGATGTTTCGAGAAGATTCTACTGGAAATGCAGCTCTGGGCTCTGCAGCTTTGTCTTCTATGGAAATGGTGCCAAAATCCAGTCACAGTCTGTGAACACAAAGGCAACTAAACTTTTGAATTGGCTGCACTAAACTGCTTGTTCAACCAGCACTGGCTATGAAATGCTACTGTTAAGCTGAAGTTGGTACTTACACATAGCTACCAATTTCTTACCTTCTCCACTGGTATTTATCGCCCTAGTCATCTAAGGCTGATTGATTATATATGCAGCTACTTCTTATTATTGCATTTCAAAAAGAGAGACTGGTAGAATTGAACCCATAAGGCTGAAAATTGAAAGGCTAAACTGAAAAGGAACAGGAACAAAAGACAGTTTATAAATGTATTCCAAAATGTTCTAAGGTCTATATAAGTAGAAATTTTATTCTTTAGCTGCTTAAACAATTCTGTTCTGGTCTTTTAAGCAAGAAAATCTTCATCCTGTGTAATTTTATAATGTATGATTTCCATTTTGGCCCCATATAAATGATTCAAGACAGATATTCTCTCTAAATGTCATGTTTTCAGGTATTTTTGTTTTCATTTCCGTTTTATTTTTAAAGGACTGACCATGATGTGTAGAACACTCTATTCCCTTAAACCTGACTCACTCCAGGAAAATCTGCATGACGAAGGACTGGCAGAGTTTGGCTCAAGTGAGTGGCATCCAGCACAGCACTACTTTTAAAGGTCAGTGCTCAAGGGGCAGTGGTTTCTTTTAAATTCAGAATTACAGAAATTGGGATAAGAAGAACATTGTCTAGGGAGAGGGGATGGAACAGCTGCTGTCTTTTCTGTCTTACTGATATTCACCAAGCCTTATTTGCCACTCTGCCAGGTCTGATGTAGGACAATTTATGGGCAAAGACTGGGAACACTTCCCTAGTTCTACCTCTGAAACAAAAGTCATTACTGCCTTAAGTCCGAGTACTACACGGAGATCTTTTGCTTCTGAGAAGTGATAACTTCTGAGAAGCTGGCAGAAATGCTTACTATTCCCTCTGAAAAAAATATAAAGGTAGAATGGAATTTGACAAGACAGTTTTATAACAAAAAAGAGTTAAGCAGACACAGAAGTAAGCTATACATATCAATTTTCTTACACTCTGCCATATCTCCATAGGTGTGACTTACAACAGAACTTCAACAGATGTCAAGTTGCTAAGCCATACTATCAGTATTTCATCTCAGTACAACACAAGTTCATTTATAGGCTTGCCCTGGACATGAAGTTAGGATTTACAGTTCATGTGGCTCATTTATTTAGCACAAACCAACTTAGATGGTCTAACTTGCAGTCTATATCAAGACACAGGGAAAGTGCAAGCCAGGAGGTTGAGAAGTGGCTATTGCTGTCAGTTCAGCAGGTGTGAGACCATGTCTAAAATACTGTGTCCAGTTTAGGGCTCCCAGTGTGAGAAAGACATTGACAGGCTGAAACAACTCCAGCAAAGGGCCACCAGGACAATCAAGGCCAGATCATGTAATGTTGAAAGTGGCACTGAGGTAACTGAATTTGTGAATCATTAAAGGTTAAAGGAAAACTACTTTCTGCAAAAGAAGTGACAAAGGACTAGGGCAAGTGACATTTGGTACAAGCTAGAATGTAGGGAACTCTGACTTGGTACAAGGAAATTCTGTCTTACTGAGATGGTTGTCAAATCCTGGGATGGACTCCTCAGTGAGGGCAGTGTCTCCCACTTTGGAGATAGCCTGGGGCAACTTGCTGTACCCAGAACTGCTTTGATGTCAGGATGAAAAAACCACAGGAAGTTCTGCACAACTTACAAGGACTCTGGCCTTGTTATGGCTTATGGGATGTCAATTTAAGTGCACACAAGGAAAAGTTGCTTTGGATGTGGTTTCTCAGCAGCATATTTTATAATGAACAGCCTAATTGCCACTTGACCCTTTCTGTCCTTGATTTTTATGGGCTTCTGGTTCAAGATAGTGTTTGTCAGGCTCTTCACTGCCACGCTTTTATGGGCAATAAAACCTGCTGTTGTTTATTTGAAATGCATTCCCATGAAGAATCTTATACAATCACCTTCCAATGAGTAAAAAACCCCTTTGCTCCCTGGCATGGGAGAACAATCCTTGCTGGTTTTAGAGCTCCTGGGAACTTGCACATCATCTTGACTTTCCCAAGGAGTCTAGAAGGGAAAGTAAGGAACAGCTTTTCTTCAGCTGCAGGATCCTCAGATGATCTGAGCTGAACAGGCTGTTAAAGATTTGTAGCATTTCCCCATACTCATTGACTATTTGTAAGAGAAGGAAAGGCAAGAACTGCAGACTGCCACAGCCATATATTATACAAGTGCTCTAATTATGCAAACTCAGGGCATGTATTTATATCTGATGGTAGACCAAAAAAAAATCCGACAATTGAATTGACTTGGGAAATTAAATGAACAGGGCCAGGAGAATTGAAACTCCTGGCTCTTTATTTAGTCATCAAAGAAAGCTCTTTTGCAACAAGCTAGCAGCATTCCATTAACAGTCTCGGAAGTGCTGAAGGACAAAGCATAAGGCCCTTCATGGAGAGATAACCTGAATTAGTAAAAATCTAAGGGGGTTCTCAAGACATGTTTTGAATTTCAAAACCAACTGTGAATAGCTGAAATTACTCCATGATACTCCATTTACATTCTGTGCTTTTGATAAGAGCATGATATTGAGCTATAATCAAAGCAAGGAGCATTACCAGGAGAAGATCTGGTACAGATTCTCCTACAGAAGAAAAGGGGGACAGAATAGGGAAGATAATGTTGCTGAAACCAGCTGAAATATTAATGTAAATTTTCCCTATGTAAAATAAAGGAGCAGAAAGGGTAGAAAGTAAAGAAAGTAAAGGAGTAGTCCTGCTCTGGATAGCAGCTTCTGCAAGGTTTTGGGAGAATTGTCCAAATGCAGTAGCCACAGAGAAGGAAACATTTCCCAATTCCTGCTCTGGGGAGCTACAACTAGAGTTGAAGCACCACTTGGTGAATCAGGCCCTCCAAATATGAATTCAGAAGACCTTCCCTTGAATCTCAGAAGTTGTACCCAGGAGAGAGCCATCAACCACACAGAAAAGTAGAACCTATTGATGGATTTAACACTGCCAGACTCTACCAGAAGGGCTGCAATGCTGACAGGAGCCAATGCTCACTTCAGCTGGCTGTCAAGAGTGCTTTTTTGAAAGGTTGCTGAATATGGAGCTAAATAAACAGCAGCTGTTGTCTTTACTTTTCAGCCTTGTAAATAAAAATGCAATAATTTATTTCGCTCTTGACAGAATATGTCAATATTTTATTCATCATTATTCCTGCCCTGGCGATGTCCTCCAGGAGGAAAGCACATGTGTGCTAGCTGGGCTGCTTGTAACGAGGATTCCAGCAGTTCGAAAGAAAAGCACCCCCTTTACACTGCTTCAGAAAGCAGCATGAGGACCGGGAAAACTTGGAAGTAGGCTCAGGCGTGGGGAGCGTCCATCACCTCGCAACTGCTACAATCCCCCTCTCTCAAAACCCCCGCTTTCTTTCTCGCCGGCAGCGCCGACTGTGGCGCAGGCGACAGACCGACACAGACCCCCTTTTTCCCTCCCTCCTCCCCGGAGCCGCGGCTGCCGAGCCGGACCCGCCGCCCCTCCACAGCCCTTCCCCGGGCGGCGGGGCTTGGCCGCCCCGTCCCGCCCCGTCCCGCCCCCCCGCGGGGCCGCAGCCGCCAAAGTTTGGACGGTGCGTGTCGCGCCGCTGCTCCATCGGCAGGGAGGAGAGAGCCGCCCCGGTGAGTGTGCGAGGGGAGGGCGGCGGGGTCGCGGGGGGACCTTCCGAGGGCGTGGGAGGCGGGAGCAGCCGCTCCTCTGCGGGGCCGGGGGTCTCCCGGTATCCGCATCGCCCTGCCCTGGCAGACCGGCGGCCGTGACCGCAGCCGACGGTGGCCTCGCTCGCCGGGTGCATGTGGGAAGGGGAACAGCGAGGAGCGCGGCCGGGGAGGTGATGTCTTCCCTCCCATCCCAGAGGGATGCTGGCAGCCACCTTCGCCTCCAGCAGCCCCACAGCCTTCCCCCAGCGCGGGCGCTGCGGTGCTAGTGGAAATGCTGCTTGCTAATGTCATCACGTATTGCACCCTTGTTGCTTACTTGCTCTCAGAACCTAGATGAAGCCTCTGTGGGCCTTGCTCTGCCAAAAGTTAGATTCAATTTGGTGGCTGCCTCCGAGGACCAAAATGTCCGGGGAAAAGAAGTGGGACTCCCCTCCAGGTGCTGTGTATGCAAAGTGTGCAAATAAATCCCTTCAGCTGGAGAGTAGATACCAAAACAGAGCAGAAAGGGTCCTGTCACAGACGCTACCAGAGGCACAAAATGCCAATTCAATTTTGCCCCTTGTCTGAAAGCAGATAATTCTCCTCTCATTGAATTGTCCCATCAACAATGTTGAAGTTGTCCAATTTATTTCGCCACTTGCTGACACACCAGCTTGTCTCTGCTTCAAACCCTGAGGTTGACCAACCCTCCTCCCTCCTTCAGCTCTGTCTTATTGATAAGACCGAAATGTCTTTCATCAGCCCAAACAAATAAAAGTGGAAGAACTAAAGAAGGCTTTGATTAAAAAAAAAAAGGAAAAAAAAAAGAGAGATACTGGAAATCAGAATTAGTAGAAAGTCAAGAACTAGCAAAATGGGTGAAAATATTTTTTGTATAATTTTGCTACATTCTTTGGCGGAGCCACATTCTCTTGCCTGGCAAAGGAGGGAAAAGAAAAACTGTGAAATTTGCCTTCCCTCTTGCCCTTCTATCACACTGAGTAAATATGACCCACTCCTATTTTGCACTAAAAAAATATGAGATTTAGAAGCACCTGACAGTCCAGGGACCTCAGCAAATCTCTAATAATATATGCAGGCATAATTCTTGGGTGTAGGTACACTGGTTGAAGGTAAATTGTAGAATCTCTTACCTGGAGAACTATAGGTGTATTGATGAGAAATCCTTTGCAGCCACTAGTTCTTAGGCTAGTAGTTGATAACTTGATTATATTACTAAAAAGTGCAGGTTAAGCTTGTAGAAACAGCTGATATATCTCAACGAGAGACCTCACAATGTTCCACATCTCATACTAGCATATTCCTAATTGTGCAGTAAATGTTTACTAACTAGTAAAGCATGGTTCTGATTGATTTAGCCAAGGAAAAAATACCTTTCCATTTATTTATATGATCTGTTGCTTTTTCTAAAGGAGCTTGTTTGGGATATTGTATGGGATGCAAGCGAATGCAAAGAGCTTGATAACCTTCTGGTAGACAACCCTAATTTCTCAGTTAGGAAATAACACCTAAGGATGTGAGTGACAAATGAGGACAGAGCTAGGGAATAAAACCTACAATGAAGTAGATCTTTAAAAAACTGCCATGTGAAATGAAGGGCATTAATAGCTAGACTGCCTTTTCAGACAGACCTGATTTTGGGGTGGATTAGGCTGTAAGTATCATCAGATGGCAAGAAAATGACATTTCTTCTCTGGTTTTGCTTTCTTTAGAAAATATATAAGTGGGGAAGAAGATTTAGTAACTCAGGTTTGGCTTTTCTATGGCCAGCAGTGGTGTTCTCTTGGTAAATGTGCTGGGCACTGACAACTTCATAGTATTTCCCCAAATCAAGGCAAGGAATCCCCAGGGGCTCACTTAGCATGGTCTGGGGGGTCTGCATGGGGAGATGCAAGTTTTACATAGGATTGATGTCCAAGTTAGAAACCACCTGTAAAACATCCATATATCTATCCATGACAACTGAAGTGTTCGAGCTCAGCCTGTGCAGGGAAGGCAACAAAAGATGATTTTGATGCCAGTGGTGAAATTCTCACTGACATCAGCAGGGGAGTGATTTTCTCTTCTCTATGACAGCAGTTAGAAATGAATCTGTGATTGGCACCCTCCAAGGAGCTGTGTTTTCTCAAATGCTACACAGAATGGAAATATTAGGTATAACTGAATTTTAATTGTTTCTTGAGTTAATTTCAGCATGATTAGAAAAATGTTATTATTTCAGTTCATTTTACAGTGGTCTTTTTGTTTGCTTTTTGGTACAAAATTGCCAAAGAGAAAATTGCTTAAGAAAAGACTTCAGTAATTAGTCTCTCATCAAGTTCAAGGAAGGGCATAAACCTCTAAGAAATTAGTAACTATTTAAAGGGAATGCTTTCCATTGAGGAAAAGCTGGAAAATTATTATGCTAATAGCATTCTGGATGGTGCTATTCCATGTAGAATTCCCATAGGTATTAAAGGAAAGTTTTGTGCTAAATCAGCAATAGTCTTAGGTAGTGGATTGTAAAACAGGATATGCCGCCCAGCAGGATCTTAATCCTTCTGCATACTTGGGCAAACTTTGTCTTTGAAATGCATTTGAAATCTGTCCCAATTTTCAGCAGGAGTCATGCCTGAATAACATTACAGGATCGGGCTTCAAATGTAAGGGCAAAAGAATTTAAATATATTAAGACAGATTGTCTTTTAATCCCGTGATGTAGAACGTAGGTTAGAGGAGGAAAGAACTGTAGCTTTAGTTCATTCCTTCTTGTCTTAACTGCCATAGAATGATTTTTCCATATATTTTTGTACTGTTTTGTTTTCAGAGACAGCTCTGTTGCTTAGACTAGGCTTCTGCAAGGATGGGGCCCCTGGAAGCAGCTGGTGAAGACAACCAGACAGATGCAATGAAAATGGAGCTGTTCACCAAGCTTTACCAGACAAGATACACCACACCACTCAACGATTTGGCTCTGGACCCTAAACCAGAACTGAAGGACAGCACAACACTAGTTGAAGTACAGATAGTCCTCATCTTTGCTTACTGTTCCATCATTCTGCTAGGGGTGATCGGGAACTCCCTTGTCATCCACGTCATCATTAAATTCAAAAGCATGCGCACAGTGACTAACTTCTTCATTGCCAACCTGGCTGTGGCTGACCTGCTGGTGAATACACTGTGCCTGCCCTTCACTTTGGTTTACACACTGCTGGGAGAGTGGAAACTGGGCCCTGTCTTGTGCCACCTGGTGCCTTATGCCCAGGCTCTTGCTGTGCACGTGTCTACAGTTACTTTGACTGTCATTGCTTTGGATCGGCATCGCTGCATCGTCTACCACTTGGAAAGCAAGATCTCGAAGCGGATCAGCTTCCTGATTATAGGAGTTGCCTGGGCAGTCAGTGCCCTCCTGGCAAGTCCTCTGGCCATCTTCCGTGAGTACTCATTGATCGAGATCATTCCTGACTTCAAGATTGTGGTCTGCTCTGAGAAGTGGCCAGGGGAGGGGCAGCTCAACTATGGCACCATCTATAGCATCTCCATGCTCCTGATCCAGTATGTGCTGCCTCTGGCCGTCATCACCTATGCCTACGCTCGTATCTGGACCAAACTCAAGAACCATGTTAGTCCTGGGGCAGGGAATGACCACTACCACCAACGACGACGGAAAACCACAAAGATGCTGGTGTGTGTAGTTGTGGTGTTTGCTGTCAGCTGGCTGCCATTTCACACCTTCCAGCTGGTCAGTGACATTGACAGTCAGGTGTTAGACCTGAAAGAGTACAAACTTATCTACACAGTGTTTCATGTCATTGCCATGTGCTCAACATTTGCTAACCCCCTTCTCTACGGCTGGATGAACAACAACTACAGGACGGCCTTCCTCACAGCCTTCCAGTGTGAACAGCGACTGGACTCCATCCACCCTGAAGTATCAGCAGCTTTCAAAGCCAGGAAGAAACTAGAAGCGAAGAGGATTCAATTCCCTGGAGACTCTTTCACACAACCTACCAATGTCTAAGATGTCTGATTTCAAAGAAGAAATTATTATGTTGTGGACGAAGGGATGGATCCATTTTGACATGTGCATTCTTAGTGCATACTTTTATTCATAAATGGTGAAAGAAAAGTAGGAAGGAAGTCATGACAGGTGGTATGATTTGAGTGGAGTTGATTTGCACCATAAGTGTGTAATTCTACAACTCCAAGGAAATGAGAGACTTTGTTTGTGGCTGTCTCTAGCAGGGTGCTCTCATCCCTTCCATCTCTTTTTCACAAGCATAAAGCAGAGTTTGCTGCTTTTGCTATAAGGAGGTAAATGGCTGATCTGTGCAATAGAAATATACATGGTCGGAGCAGGTAATTTTTATGTTGTGCATCAAGGAGAATAGAAGTCTGACAGGAGAATGAAGCATGTCTGGGGAGAATGGCTGTGCTGACTAAACTTTTCAGACCCCTTCTTTTCCGCAGGCACCTTTTGTGAAGACAAGGGAATTAAGAAGAGAAATATGTTGCTAGTTTTGATTTGTGCTGATTTTGATTTGACATACTTCAAACCAGAGCATTTGAAATGGATTAGGGAAAAAAAAAGAGGGAAAAAAACCCAACACCAAAACCCCAAATACCAACAGATTAAATATGAAGAAAGGTCACGTTTCTACATAACACAAGATGTGGGCTTTGGTCAATTCAATGGGGCATAAAAAAAGGTCGTTTCTTAAAAGTCAGCTGTGGTTATGCTGGTGAGGAAAGTGCAAGCCTGTGACCACATCCGTTACTCCCTGCAGATCCTTCCCTTTCATTCCATGCAGGGAGCAGCTCACAAATTCAGTGCTTTAAAGCGATGTTTGAGGGCAGGGGATGCAGGCTCAGGTCTTCTGTGAGCACTTCATAAACTGACAATATTTTAATTTTCAGGACCTGCTTAAATGTCTAACGTGCTATTAACTCCACAAGCTTTGAATTGTTGCTGCTTTCCCCCTGGATAATAAAACAGCAGATAATTTTGATCCTCTGCAAAGGCTGCTAGATGTTAATGTGCTTTTCCTCATTGTGGTTTTATGTCACACACTCGTCTTGGAGCATTTTCCATCTTTAGCCTTTGTAAAAATTAAGAACATTTGAATGACTGTATCCTAAAAACAGTACGCTAGCTTTACGTGATAACTTATCAGTTATTCTGCATGCTGTATTTAATAGTTAAATTCCTTTTTTGCTCAGGTATAAAATTTTAATCTGTTTACTGTGGTGTACACAGCAATGTTCAACTCTTCTGCGTCTTTGTTTAGCCTCTTTGAACTTATTAAAGAGACAAAGAAAATTTCAATCCATGTTTATTTCAAGCTGTCCTGTTGCTTATAAAGAATAAAAATAAGTGTGATACTTTTACTTGGAGTCTTGTTCTACAGCTAAATTTCAGCTGCCTCATTTTTTTCCCTCTCCATTTTTCATTGTTCCAAAATTTGTTGCATTTTCTCCTACAAATTAAAAATCAACAAAACCCCAGTACTGAAGTGTTAGCAATTTAATGAATGATATAAGATTTTTATCAAGTGGAGAAATAAATCTTTGTATGTGCAGTATTTGGCACTGTCCTTTAAATACCCATGAAATCATTTGGACTTGGATTTTCATGAGCAGAGAAGGGAGGTCTAGAGAATTAGCCAGTATTTACTCAAGCAGGAAAAAGTATCCGTCATTCTTAAACAGTTTTACAAAAATAGATTAATTCTCAAACATGTTGAGAACATGATATTGTCCACAAGTTATTTTTGTCTGAGTATTAACAACATCCTAAGTGTAAGCTCCAAACTGTTAGGGGTGAGGAAGGATTACAGAAGTGTGCAATTATTATGGACATCAATCATTTGCATCAGTTGACTCCGAACCCCTCATCAAAAGTATTACTGCCACAAATAGCATCCTTTATTTAAAGATAAAAAAGTTTAAAAGTTATGTTTCAACTCTTTTAAGCCTGTTAAGACTGGTACGTAGACAGATTTGAAGTAACCATGACAGTGTGTGCTAAAGCTACAATGGCTAATTCTCCATACTTTTTAAGTCTGCTTTGTGTCGTCCTGGGTATAACTTCTTAATTACGAAGTATACTTCAGTCTACTTCAGGCTTTATTTTACTGCTTCTTGAGCTTTCTTTGCAGCTATCATGTTGAGCCAAAGTCTGTGTGCTAATTTATTGCATTGCTTTCCTCTGCAGTGAGGAGGTGGTGCCTGTGGCAGTGCCTGCTATAGGGATATTGGCCTCTGCATAGTGTCCCATCTGATGTGGATTTTCCTGCAGGCACTTGAAGGTGAGATGTGGAAGGGCCAGCATGCATGGCCTGTTGACTTGGCTCCTGCATGAGCACAGGTATGCACTTGAGTACCCCTTCAGCCTGTATGAAAACTAGGCATCTTCCCATCAAAAGCAATGAGGTTGTAACATCCCTATGTTGTCCCAAATTGCAACGGTCAGAAGGATTTGTAAAGCCAGGGGCTGTCCCTATTCCCCAAGCTGGAAAATGAACCTATAAACAGGCTCTAGCCACTGGACTGAGGAGTCTGCAGGGGAGCCTCTCCTTTGTCTGAAATAGGAACCAGAATCTAGGTCTTTGCATTCACCTGTTCATGTTTCAATTATTTTTTGTAAAAGCACTTTATTTTTTTGCCATTGAATAGTTATAAGTTTTATACAAAGCCAAAGCGTATCAGGAGTAACTCTCATTGAAGATTTTGCCAGTAGGCAGTGGGGCATCCAAAAAGAAATGTCATCACTGATTCAGAGCAAGAATTTGCACCAACATGTCTCAGTTCAGATGAGAATGACTTTGAATATCATTATTTTATCAGCAGGGGATTATGATCTTTCCATGGCATTTGGCCAAGGATCTCAAAACAGATCTATAGACAGAATTTAAGATATACTTCTCATACTCTTTATGAGAAGTACTATGAAGATTCTGCACTGCAGACAGGAGAACAAGGAACACCATGCTAATCACAGACTTGGAGAATGGCAGAGGTTGGAAGGACCTCTGCAAACGTAGTCCAACCTCCCTGCCAGAGCAGGTTCACCTACAGCAAGTTGCAAACCCCAGGTGGGTTTTGAATATCTCCAGAGATGGAGATTCCACCACCCCTCTGTGAAGCCTGTTCCACTTCTCTGTCACCCTCATCTTTTTTCTCATGTTGAGACAGCATTTCCCACGTTCCAGTTTAAGCCCATAATCTCTGCAAGGGCCTTACTTGGAGCTCTCCTTTGGGTTTGTCTTATGAAAAGGAGACTTACTCACCACGCAAGTTACATCAAATGAAATCTCAGATCTGAGCTGCTCAGTACTTAGTTCTGGGCCTCACTGGAAGAACACATTTTGATGCCTTGCAAATTTTACTGGCAGAAATGTGTCTCCAGGCTTAGGCAGCAGCAGAGTGCTGAACAGAACATAATTGGATTTCTATGGCTGCACCTCTGCTTTTTCCCAGCGCTGGCTGGGCTGCTGGCTGAAGCCTGGTGGCAGAAGAGCTGCACTCATGGGCTATGCTGAAGTTTTTATGATTTGTCTCAGTGGAAGGACACAGTAGCTCTGGACCAGCACTGCAGGCACAGTGCCCTGTGGCTTCCATATGAGTGTTTAAAGTCATACTGCCTGTCTATGGTTACAGTCACTGGACTACAAGTAGAGAAGTAATCCTAAGAAAGCTTGCTAAGGTCTTAAGGGAGGCCAGTGAAGCTTTTTTTTGATTTTAGGGAACAGTGCTGAACCCTCTCAGTTAGCTCTGTGAGTAAGTCTTCACTGAGAATTGTGATCTCCACATAGTGCAGCAGATCATAACTGAGCAGAAAGAATATGCTTATGGATCTGAGAGAATCAATTAAAATAGAGACCAGGCTTGGACAACATATGGTTTTAGCATGCATATTTTTAAAAGCATGAATTGTATGACAGGGCAATGCAAAAGCTGTTTGGTAGGGTTATGTGGTTGAAATAATTTCATTGCCCCACAGTTAGTATAACCATGTCTTGTGTAAAATGTGTAATGGACAAACAAAAATCGCCAAAATATTCATAACAAGCTAATCAACACTAAGAGTAATAGCTGAATGGAAAATGCCATCTGCATTTTATCTGTCAGACCACAAAAGGATCACTGAATTCATAGATTAGTATAACCCATTTCCTCGCTTCAGTTTCTAAACTCCCTTGGGAATTTCTCTTATATTAATCCAGATAATGACCTTAAGGGATGAATTTTGCCTTCAGTTCCCCGAGTTATTTACCTGGTATCAGCATTATAAATGTCACCCTACAGTGAGAGAGCTGCTTTGCACCAAATTACAGATTCTTTGCCCTAAGAAGCTAGAAGTAGTCTGTTAATCTATACAAGGTTAGTATTGCTGAAAAGCCACATTATTAACTCTATAGTATAAAAGCTTATTTATGGAAGCAATAATGATTTTCATACATTATCTTAATTTAAAAAATACTGAATTAGATGATGCTTTAAAAAAAAAAATCAATACAAAGCTATGAGGAAATCTGAAGCTGCTAAGACTGGAGAAGTAAGAAAGTCAGAGAAAGAGCAGTTACTTCAAGAAGCAAGAGAAATCAAGCAAGAAAGGGGCTAATGGGGATGTAACTGATTTATAGACTTTTCCTCTTCCCTTAGTCTGAGCAGTGAGTGAAACGTGTTGAAGTGAAACCAGGGCAAATGAAGACATGGATCAACTGTATGTAGAACATACAATTTCTCTGCTGCTCAGGGAAACTGAGGATCTTTGGGGAGAGATTCCCATGATCATTTGAGCTTTAAAATTCACATCATGTTCACAAGTAAACTCATGTCTACAGTACTTCACCTAAATGCAATATAGGTAAACAACTAAGTACTGATAATGTATCAGAAGCAGTGGATGTTTTATTATTTCTATCCAGTACATGGAATGAATAATGCATATATTCTCCTCATAAGCTCATTTCAGATGGGATATATGAAAAATTGGTGCTTGCATTAAAATCTTTTCCCTCTCATTGAGCTTTTGAGGAAGGAGAAAGCTTCAAGTTATAAAACTTAATGACTACAGCATTATGTATCTGATGATGGAGACACAATTTTTCTTGAAAAGAATTTTTTTTTCTGATACTGCGAAGGAGAAACAGGCTGTGGATTGCATCTTGGACCTGGAGTTGAATTTGCACAGCTGGAAATGATGTGCAATACTTTACTTTGTATATTTCACAACTCTCATAATCTACTAACTCTGCTTTACAGGATATTTTCAATAGCAGAATCTGTGCTTACACATCCATGGATCCAAACTATTTCTCTCCTTTCCAGGTTACACTGAAAAATAGAATCTAGGGCAATTCACCTGTTTACTGGCATCCACCAAAATTCCAGTTGTTCATATCCAATTGGATTTCAAAGTTTGTTGTCAGCACTGAGACTTTTAAATTTATTTAAGGTAAGCAAGCTGGTGAAATAACTAGCCTTGCTGAGATTGCTCGCTGGCTGAGGACAAGCACATCCTAGTGGAGCACAGCCACTGTTACCCTGCCATTACAAACCAAATTGAAGCTGAAGGCAGAGGCTGAGACTGATCCCCTACCTTCCCCATGGATTGTGAGGATTGCTGCCGGGAGCTTCGCTTGGGGAAATGTGAATCAGTTTTTCAGCACTTCAAATATCTGTTTACACTGCTGTGAAAACAACTCACATTTGGTGGTGTTTAATCCCAGCTACACTCTGTTGCAGATGATCAGAGAGTGTCAGCACCTAAGTGTCACATGCTGTCCCAAGCACTGTTATGCCCTGAGGCTCCAAAAGCCAAAGGCCACTTTGTATTACTACCTGAAGTGAGTCCTGGAGAGTCCAGTACTTCAGCAGTATTTCCTTCCCACATCTTCATCAGCCGTCCTAATGGTACCAGAACTTGAACTGCCCAGGCAAATCTGTGGGGAAGAATATTTTACATATGAGAAGTGATAATGTTCTTGTACTGACAAAAACACTGGCTGACAGGTAGTTATGGCAAAATATAACACTTAACACATATAACTGACATCATCTACCTGGACTTGTGTAAAGAGGTCCTACAGAAAGGCAGGGGGACGACTTTTTAATAAGATATCTGATGGGAGGACTAGAAATAATGGATGTAAATTGGAAGGGGGTAGATTCAGGCTTGACATGAGAAAGAAATTCTTTACAGTGAGGGTGATGAAGCACTGGAACAGGTTGCCCAGAGAGGCTGTGGACACCCCCTCTCTGGAGGTGTTCAAGGCCAGGCTGGACATGGCACTGAGCATCCTGATCTAGAGGGAGGTGCCCCTGATGCAGCTGGGGTGGGATGAGAATGTTCAGCAGCACAACCTCACAAAGCCAGGCAGCAGCTTTTTCTGTTTGCATGCATTCTTGAGTTCTAAAAAAATGTTACTGCTGGCTGATTATTTTGAAATTAGACCACAAAACAGGGGTTTACAAATAAAGTTTTACAAATAACACACTTTGAGAAAATTACATCCTTATTTTCAAGATCCAAGCACACAAACAAATAATAAAATTTCACACCTAAGATTGTAAAGATGCTTTGTAATGAAAACTGAAGACTACAGATTTTTTTAAAATCAAAGCATTAATTTGGTTTTATCAATTTACTTAGGGCTTTTTTTTTTTCCAAACAAGCTCAACATAAAGCATGACTCTACTAAGTGCATTTCTTAAACTCAATAGTCTTTTCCTGAAAGTAAACTGGCCTTGTTAAGAGTGCTGTTTGTGGAGATAAATGTTTCTGATCACTTTCCTTTTAACTATTGCAATAGTTCTGTGGAAAACAATGAAGATACTCTAAGAAATCACTATATCCATACTGATTTTAACCATGGTGGTCCGTATTTCACTCCATTTCTCAATTTTTTCATCCAAAGATATCAAGAGCCTTTAGAAAAAGAGAGAAGTTATTTTCCCTGTACTAGATATGGGAGAACCAGAGCACAGCCAAGTAAAAGGGTTGCTGTGTATCATGTGGTCTGTGCTCACTGCCTGTGAGCCTGTGTGTGGGCTCAGCTTGCTACACCAGATGGCTGGAGCTGAAGGCTTCCACACTATCTGTAGAAACAGGCTGGGAGTCCCTCCGATTACAAGTATTTTGCTAAACAAAACAAGAATAGAAAACAGAGCTGAGCAGTATGCTGCCAGTAGTCCACACCACCGAATTAGCATGCTCTTTGGACTCTGCCAACTACCACTCTCCCTGACAGGGCTTATGATCACACAGAGCATCCTGTTCCCAATAGATTGTGTGACCAAGACTGATGCGGTCAGTTGTCCAGCACCCTCTCATCACAGGGAGTGAGAGGACCTCACATGTGCCCTCAGTGCCACCTGTTAGGGTGCACAGCACATACCTGCAGGTTCATGCTATGGAAGCCCTTCCCAGCTGAGTTGCAGTATGGTTTCACCTTGGTTTAAGAATCTCAGAAGATATGTCTCAGACACAGGACACTACGCAAAAGGGAGCATAGTCTTAAGACTAAATTCCACAATAACTGTAGGATAGCTACCACCAGTATACATTATCAGACTACAGGGCCAGAACAGCAGAGCACTGACCATTTTTATTGAGCTATAGCTTCTGTGTCTGAATTTCCTTAGTTGGAGAATGAGATTCTTCATCCTTCCACAAAGGGAATTCCAGTGTGTAGGCAACAAAGCTTTTCCTGAGTAATGTAATCAAACTCCAACCTAATTCAGTAGTAGAGTTATAGTCACTATGAACAAATGGCAAAGGTAAGTGTAGGATGATGTAACTCCCAAAATATGTCCCCTAAAATTTCTGACCTGTTGTCTATGTGGCCAGCCTAATTCTTTATTTTTGTCATTGTTTATTTACTTTACACAGCTATTGTAACAAGTATGAACTGTGCATATCTGTACATGTGTATTTCTCTTTGTCTCTAGCTCTAGCTATCTGTATAAAACAAGGTGAGGTTTCAGCCTCAAAGAGCTTACATACTACATACTGTGTAAGGCTAGAGATAATGGTTATTCTTATGGTAGTAGAGGGACATGGCAACATAAAAAATGATGGATTTCATACTAGACAGTTGTAATTCAAAAGCTCAATGTGGAAATACACCCTAAAAGGATGCTCGCTGTTTTGTCAATTCCATTCATCATCCATTCCCTTTTAGTTCTTATGCTATGAATGCTGATTTTAAACATCAGAAGAAGCTGCCTTTCTGACTCTTAAGTTAGCTGGAAACCCCAGTCATCTGTTGACTTACTCTTGATAAACTACTGCCTAGAGTCTCTCATAATCTCTTTTTCTAGCTTGGGCTTGGCTTCTCTGATTTTCCCACAGTAGAATATAGCTGTTCCAATCCATCACAAAAATAAAATGCAACCTCTTGTTTTATTTGCTTAGTTTACTACTTCTCTGAGGCACAACAGGTGATGCTAGACATTTTCTAGCTCTTGAGTGAGAACCTTTAAGTGAGACTATATATGTGGGACATACTGTGGTAGCTAGGTATACATACAGTTTGGCATTATGACGGAGACCAGAGTCTTTGGCTACATAATGCTTACATTATAATTACTGATTTCTGTATAAAATCCCCATGTCTACAACTTCAACAACTCTTCAAATCAGTAAACAAAAGCCAATAATTCATTATTAGTAAAGCAGTAGGAAGAGCTGCATTGGTGCTTGACAGGACAAGAAGGCAGGATGAGGCAGTTGGTACTACTCATGCCTCCTGGCAGTCATGTAATTTGAAAGAGACTCAAGGCTCATGGAGATGTTTTGCCTGCCTGTTACATAGAAAGTTTTTTATCCATTCTGGTGCACATGGATACTCCTCATGTGGACTCTACTGCTGAAAGAGTAGGCTCCAAGGGTAGAAAATACACACACCTCTGTGTTCAATGATGGCAGTACTATAGTGTCCTTGATATAACACATCTTTCACCTTTTGCTGCCCATCTCCCCGTCCAGTTTGCTACAAAAGAGATTTTCCTCTTGGGATCTATGAGTGACAGTCCTTCACAGATTGTTTTACAGCCTTATGTCTTTGCAAATCCAAAGCAACTGACATTTAAACAGCAGGGAAGCAACAACAGTGCAAACAGAACTACAACTCTATCACAGCAGGGCTTCCTGTTTAGAGTAAATGAAATGCTGACTTGTCAAAGAGAGAACAGGTAAAATGGGGAAGGTCAGAGCACTTATGCCTTTTTTAGTTCTTATGTTGATAATTTCATGTTAGAAACTGTATTCATGTTTCTTTACTAAATCTATGGCTATTTGGTGTCATGGTTGCTGAGGGGAAAAGCAAATTAAAGAGGTACATTATTAGGGCTGTTTTTTCCAATAAAAACAGACTGAACTGCACTTCTGATCTTTGTACCAGTGGGTGTGTGATACTTGGAGTTGTTTGTACCTGAACTCCAGCAAGCTGACATTCTTACTGTGGAACTGTAATGGATAGCTACCAGCTTCTGTTACTGAAAAAGAGCTGAGATAAAGGAAGACAAATCTCAGCGAAAGGCAATTTTTAATTTAAACTTCCAAATCCCTTTAATTCTTTTGAAAGTCTCCCCATAAGCAATTTCATACCTTACACATGCATGCATTTAGTTCATATTGTCTGCACTCTTTCAGTTACATGGAAGGATCCGCAGCATCTGAATGAAATTTAATGGGACCACTCTCACCAGAGGTGGTCAAGTAAGTGGGTCTTCATTTTGCCTCGCTGCTTTTCACCCTTAAATAAGTATATACCCTCTTAGACTGGAACACTCTCAGGATGGACAGTTTGCAGATGTTTGATTGTCCATGGCAAAGTTCTGGGTCATCCATGAGGATGCAAATAGCATGAATCATAGAATCATAGAATCATAGAATAGTTTGGGTTGGAAGGGACCTTAAAGATCATCGAGTTCCAACCCCCCTGCCATAGGCAGAGACACCTCCCACTAGACCAGGCTGCCCAGTGCCCTGTCCAGCCTAGTCTTGAACACCTCCAGAGAGGGGGCATCCACAACCTCCCTGGGCAACCTGTTCCAGTGCTTCACCACCCTCACTGTAAAGAATTTCTTCCTTATGTCTAGTCTAAATCTATCCCCCTCTAATTTATATCCATTGTTTCTAGTCCTCCCATCCGATATTATGTTAAAAATTCCTTCCCCTGCCTTTCTGTAGGACCCCCTCAGGTACTGATAAGTTACTATGAGGTCCCCTCTGAGCCTTCTCTTCTCCAGGCTGAACAACCCCAACTCCTTCAGCCTGTCCTCATAGGGCAGTTGCTCCAACCCTTTGATCATCTTCGTGGCCCTTCTTTGGACCCTCTCCAATAGCTCAATGTCCTTCCTGTGTTGAGGGCTCCAGAACTGGACGCAATACTCCAGGTGGGGTCTCACCAGTGCCGAGTAGAGGGGTAAAATCACCTCTCTTGACCTGCTGGTTACACTCCTCTTGATGCAACCCAGGATTTGGTTGGCCTTCTTGGCTGCAAGTGCACACTGTTGGCTCATGCTGAGTTTGTCATCCACTGACACACCCAAGTCTTTCTCTACGGAGCTGCACTCAAGCCACTCTCCACCCAGCCTGTATCTGTGCTTGGGATTCCTTCGACCCAGGTGCAGGATGTTGAGGCCTCCAAGAGTCCAGTCATTCTGGAGGTCTCCCTAAAGTTAACATCTAGCAAAATCAATGGAAGGCATGCAGATAGCATAGCTTGTCACATTTCTTTCATTACGGTGGAGTTTCCACCCTAGGATGTCAAAAAAGTGGTTTTTAGAAGTGTGGTATTTTCTATATTTCCATATATTTTTATGCAGCACATGTTAAGAAACTCATCACAATAACCTTTCTAAAAAGCAGGAAACCCTAAAAGGATGTCACTGACTCTCATTTCCAAACAATTCTCTGCAATAAAATGGATATAAACCAGGGAACTGATTTCTTAAAAGTACTGTGAAACTGAAATTGCTTTTGCAATTAAATGAAACCAAACAAGACCAGCACAGGCAGCATTTTAAACAGGGATGTATGAATTAATTTCTATAATGTCTGAAAGTCACACACTGTCACATTTACAGTTTGATCCTCTCAGAAGATGCTGAGAGACTGCTGCAGATTCTGATTTCTTACTACACACCTTCCAGGGGGAAAGAGCTGAAAGTCTACTCTGAACACAGTGAGTCTAGTTTCACCATCCAGCCTTGAAGAAGTACAAAAGCCATACAGGCAGAACTGGCTGTTAGAGTTGGTTTTTCATTTTTTTATTAATGCACACAGCTTAACTGATTTTTACAACAGCTCATTTAAAAAATATGTAAGCAATTACATTAAGTAATGTTCCTGCTCCATACGACTGCAGAACTGGTGAAAGGGAGATGTAGGCTGTTAAGGCATAGATATGTTCTCATTGCTTATAATCTTGGAAACACTTAATGCAGATCCTGCTAGATCTGAACACTGTGGCACCTAGCAACTCAGGAGTACTTCAACACTACTGTACTTTGGCACGTATTTTATTCAGGTGAACAACATGCCACTTGAGGCCATGATTGGTTAGTAAATCCATGCTGAAGAGTTCTACTGAACTCTCAAAAATTATACCAGAAGAAAATATTAATTTGCATGGAATTAAAGGCAAGACAGATGTCTTATTATCTTCTTTTATCCTCACTTATTTTTTTCTGTTTAATAAAAAAATTACTAGTTGCCTAAGACAGAGATTTACATCTATTTATTATTTTTTCCAGGAGATGCTTAATTTAGTTGAGATGTAAGAAAAAGGTGAGAAAAAAGTCAGGCACTGGCAAAAGTACCTGAAGATAATGGAATAAACCATTGGGAAAGAAGAAAAAATGTTTCTCATGCAGAAATCTCTATTATGCACTCTTTTGTTGGCCTCAAATGATACTGAGCACTTCCTTTCAGTATTTTCTGAAGCAGAGCACAAATGAACAGAACTGCAGGTACTATAAAGCTGCTGATCAGATTCTCAGCTCCCATAAATTATGTCAGTGTAGCCCCACTGCACTCTGTAACACTAAGCCCATTTATATCACACCGTGGCATCAACCTGAAGAACTCCCCCCTTCTACAAGCTCAATTTCAGGTCGAGGCAATAAGAAGAAATGCACTACGAAAAAATTTTTCACCTGCCCTACTTTTACCTGTTTGGAGAACAGATGGCAAATGGGCTCTGCAAGCCACAGCAGCCAGCATTATGGTCACATCAGGTGCTAGCAGACATGGGGACATGAGAAAAAAGTCTGGTGAGTAATTTTGTGGTTGGGGGCTCTGGGGTGTAAGGTCAAGTTTAGGAGGAATGGAGATGCCTGGGACTGGGATTACAAGAAGATAAGGGAGATTGAAGGTATATGATATGGGGATAAACAGGAGAAGCAGAGGGCTTGAAGACAGAAGGTTAAGTTTGATAACAAAGCTTCTTCCTGGTAAGGTAGTAGAGAGAGTCAGGGATTTGAACTATGGTCAGGGAAAGATAATAATAAAAAAAGCTTTTCCCCAGGCCTGTAATCTTGTATCTAGTTGGTGCCCTTTTCACTCATATGAATGTTTGAGTTGGCATACCCATGTTAATAACAGGATCCACTGATCTCCACACATTGCTAAGTACTATGAAAATTGAAAAGAAGTCCAAGGGCATTCAATCATCGAAGCAGAAAGTTTTTACTTGTTTTTGTTCTTTTTCTCTTAGCAAAAAAAATTACATTTTATTCTGAGCTTCTCCTGATAATAATAATTTGTATGAGATCCCGGGGAAAACTTATTTTCTCTGTTATTTAAATCTGTTGTAGTTCCCTGTTTCTCCTCAACACAAGATGAAACCATTTCAAACTGAGCAATGCAGTGGACAGTCCAAAGGAAGTCTGGTGCTCCTCCTCAGCAGTGTTGGACAGGGTTTCAGTAATCCAGACAATGGCTGGCACTTGCTCCTTCATCTACTCTTGTTCCCATAGAAACAGAGATGAAATAGTCAAAAAGGTAAAGCTCTTCTTGTTTCTCTCTGCCCACCCTCCCCTCTTTCTTTTCTGAAAGAAAGAACAACTGCAAACATGTTCATAAAGAGCTGCTTGTTGTCTGTGACCTGGGGCTCTTTTTCATTGTAACTGGTATAAAGTAAGCAGCCAGCTACAGAATCATAAGATACTGTGGAGATTACAAGAGGTACAGGCTCAAGTGGGACAGAGATATTCAGATATTTTCTCAGTAAAGCATACAGAAAATAAGTCAACAGTAGTAAAATGCCAGTAGGAGTTTGCCTGATGAAAAAGTAAGCAAAAAGCATGAAAAAACACCTCTTTCTCTTTGGAATTTAATTGTGTTCACTTGCCCTAGTGAATAAGGAATGGAATATATTGTTTGGCTTTCTTTCATTATACCATGTACAGAAATGATCAAAACATTTGCTGAAATAAAATTCTTCCTTTTGTTATAATAATTTTTTTCTTGTTTTGCAAATGCTTGTGCTCACATATCTTTTGTTGCACAACTTATGTTGCACTCATTTATTCTTCACTCACTGAAGTTATTCCATTTCTTTACCAGAGCAAAAGAGCAGAAGTTGGCCAAGTAAGGATGTTTTATGGCCCACATTCCTCTAAAAAGAGAATAATTTTACTTGGCATTTAAATGTGCCAGGAAAGAGAACAAGCTGAGAAGGCATCTATCCCAAAACTTACTCTAAAAAGCACCATTCTGGGAACTAGTTTTCACATCGTGACATAATTTCACAAAAAAATTTTTACGGCTTTTAATTTCTTCTTAATTTCTATGCATGCAAACCCTATTTCTTGTGGTCTTCAAACCTAAGCAGCCTTGAGATACTCCTAATGCAGTGGATGAACCATCTAACTGAGCTGGTGACTGACAAGAGAAATAAAATGTCTAAGAAAAATCAAATCTTGTCTGTTCCCATGACAAACATCTATTTCCAATAACATTTTCACATTGTAATGCAGCCAGGAAAGATTTGCTGGTGGTTTTCATTAATAATGAACATTTTAGGATTTTACTTTAAGAGCAACTTCTAACAACAAAATTTACTTGAATTTCATCATTTTCTCCTTTGCTGTGAAAGGAAGTAGCTTTGCATGTTGTAAGAAGTCCAATAATGGTGAATCCTGCTTCTCAGAATCTTGTAAACAGCTCTGCAATTTTGGTTTGTAAAAGTCAAGAGAATAAAATATAAGATTTAGTTCTTTATTTATTTTTAGTAGTTAGATCAACCTAGATTCTCTGCTTTTGTATTCTTCTTGGTGTCCCTTTCATGAATTTAGTCAGTTTAAATTGTAGGTGACTCCATAACTTGAACTCCACTTCATGTAAACTCAATGTAACTTATTTCTGTGCACAAAGTGAGACTCAAGCAGCATAGCAAGGCAAACTCTTACTTCATCAATTGTCTTCTCTGTATCAGAGATTGCACCTTGTATATAGAAGGTCCCACAGAAAGTTCTGTGCTACAAAGCACAAAAAGTAATTTTATTAGAGGCTCAGAATTGCTGGGCAAGGTCAAATCAAAGGTCTGTTTAATCTCAAGAGGGCTGAATAACTGATGTGAAAGGGGGGACAATAGTGACAGAGCAGGCATGTAACAATGACTCCCTATATTTTATGTTCTCCTGAGAGCTACACCCACTGGATATAAGTAATATCTCTGTATTAAATAAATGTTTGAATGCTACAAAATTGTCAGATTTCAATTCCACCAACTTGTCCAAGCAAATCTGTCTTGCTTTTTAAGCCTGTTCAAATTCATAAACCTCTCCAATTCCCAGGGTTCCAAGGCTTAAATGTGTGCTGCATGAAAGACAATGGCTCTTTTGGCTTCTTTTCATCTGAATTGATGTCACTTTTGCTTGCTGCCTCCCTCAACAAACAAGCCCAGGAGCTTTACTACAAGGCTTCAAATACCATCATCTTGTGTCTATTGCTTAAAAAAAAAAATCTATCAAACAACTGCTTATCTAAAGCTGCACTGTAAGCAGACTAGGGAGAGGGTGGTTTGCATGGGGCATTACTACTCACATCAGAGGCCAGGAAGAGTTAGGGGAAAAGCCTGAACACAGCTCACTCCTCCATAGTCATTCCCCCAGACTTCTAGAGAGCTTTAGCTTGGTTTTCATAACCAGGCTGTGTCAACTACTCAGCAGCTAGTGCCTAGCTTCTGCCATCCCCAATCTTCCACATACAGATTTAAGACCCTAATATACACTAAATGGAGGGTGTAGATTTCTATTTTATGTATTTGTCCTAGCAGTTCTAGAAAATATGAAAAAGAAATTGCTGGTGAATGAGTCAGTCCATCTTTTCTTGTGGCACTCTACTTAGTCTGCAGATTATCATGATATTACTGTAACACAGCATTATAATGACTTTATGAGTACCATATTTTCAACTGCATATCCTTAGTTTCTCTCCCTGACACATTTACCATACTCCAATTTATTGTTTAAAGACCTATTAGGGTATCACATGAGCAACAATGCTTTTATAGGTAGATAAACAAAGTATATGCAGTTTGCATAACCTTCAGCAAATCCTATTTAAATCAGAGACTGAACTGTCTCTATCAATAAATAATGATTCGGGTGAAAATGAATCAAATACTAGAAAATCAATATTTAGTCATTATCCAAGGATACAGGCTGTTTTATCGTTTTTCACATGAAACTAAATAATAATGCACTCGGCATTTTGCCTCTTGGCTTTTTGTCAGCAAATAATTTCTTAAAAAGCAAGCAGTAGGCCAGCTATCAGTGAAAGGAGGGCATCAAGCATCTCACTAAGTGAGACATGAGAATCTAACAGGAAAATATTGCTGCTTCCAAATCGAAAGATTTCCTCTGCTATCTGTAGGGGGTCCTGTTGCTATGAATATGCTGCTTTTGAAAGCTGATGGTCTAGCATCAACAGATGGTTGAAGAATGAACTTGTCTTCTGCACTCCCAGCAGCAGGAAGAGCCCAGGCAGTACAACATGTGACAGTCAACCTGATGCTACATACTGTCAACTGTATGCCACTTCTTGTAATCCAGGTTTCTCTGTGTCCTACAGCAGGACTTCTGTGTACAGAAGTGCCAAGCTAGGATGTGTGAACATCCACTCAGATCTGAGAGGTCTACATCTAGGAATCAGATGGCAGGTTTGAAGTAAGTGGCTGAAGCAGAATGAGGTTTATTCAATGGGATGTCTGGTCTTCTGAATTATTGATGTCTGATCTTCTGAATTATGGATGTCTGATATTCTGAACTATGACCTTTTTTTTTGACAAGGCTAAAGGCTGGGATTTAAAGCTGCTTCCTGTCTCAAGTCACTGGTGCTTTTTCAAAAATATTACACTGCAAAAACATGACTATTTCAGCCTGTAAGGCATACAGGCAGATGCAGCCAAGCCCTTATAATAGCTTAGAGGCGACTTCTAAATTGGACTGTTAAGTAGACATCCCGAGCTGACCCAAGGCTTCTCCACAATGCAGGTAAAATTCAGTTTTCCATTTTACCTAGCTATTGCAGGTGCTATCCCTCCACAAACAAAGCAACAGAGAAGTCCTGTGTTAAGCAGTGGAAAGCAGTGCTGTGCCTGGTACCAGTCTGTGCTCTGGGAAGGAGATCAGCAGACACTTCTGGCTGGAGCAGTGGCACAGAGGACAGGACTGAGGGTGCCAAACACTCTGGCTTCCAGTGAGCACAGAAGCCCCTCATCTACCTGTCACTTCTGAAGTCACCATTCGGGACTGGAGGACAGCAGGGAATTTGATGGGCAGTAGCAGTGGGAAGGCAATACAGATTAAGATACTTCCCCAGTGCTGAGACTCTATACTGTGGCATGGCAATATTTGGTATCTTCTTTGGGGTTTATGTACTTTCCATATGCACATAACAGGTCAGGGATCCAGCTCCTTAATATATCACTATGTTTGGATAGATCCTGAACCTCTCATTCCAGCAATAAGCATCCTGCTTAGTGTGAGACCAGCAGTGTAAGTAACAGCTGCAGAGCTCTGCCCCAACTCAAACCACGTTATGAAACTTGAAGGAATAAAATAGTTAACATAATTTCCAAAATCTAAAGAAAATTTACCCCAGATGATTTCCCCAGGGACTCTAGAAATACCTTTATCTTGTTTAAGAAGTATATATAGGTCAGTCAACTGTTATCAGTAACTAGCACTTAATGAGAAAGCTAATGCTTTCACTGCAGCAATCATCAGTTTTTCTAAAGCTGACTCTATTTTCAGAAAACTGTGGTTTTTTCATATAAACCTACAAACAAGGAGCACAAGGTACAGTACGGATCAGCAACCTCTGTCCTTCTATTTCAGTGGGAGCCTCCTGCAAAAAAGCACTTATTCTTACATTTATTAATTCTTTTAGAACTGGGTTGACAATTTGCATTTCATCATGACTGACGAGCAGAGAATAACCAAGCTATTTCAAAAGCACACTGAAAGCATTTTCACTTTGTACTCTAGACACTCCAATCCTACTCTGGTAGTATGAACCAGACTTGGAAGACAGTCTGAAACCTTCCAGTCCCACACACTTCCTGAGCAAGAGAAGGCAAGAGCTCTATGACTGGGTGAAGGGAGAGAGTTGCCTTTTCCTAAATATTCACTGAAGTGCACTGACTCATCAATCAATATGAAGATGAAGATGTCCATCATATTTGAAAGGTCNGTTATGGGCACAGTTTCTGCTGAATTTCTGATTTCTTTGCCTGGAAATCTTCTCCTTGTGATAAAGATCCTAGCACTGTTAGCTTGGAAGATACGCAGGGCTTCCTACAATCCTGCATGTAAAGAGAAAAAACCAAACCTGTGGAGTATGTGAAATATTTTTCTCTTCTTCTAAAACAATGGATATAAATTAGAGGGGGATAGATTTAGACTTGACATACGAAAGAAATTCTTTACAGTGAGGGTGGTGAAATACTGGAACAGGTTGCCCAGGGAGGTTGTGGATGCCCCCTCTCTGGAGGTGTTCAAGACTAGGCTGGACAGGGCACTGGGCAGCCTGGTCTAGTGGGAGGTGTCCCTGTCTATGGCAGGGGGGTTGGAACTCGATGATCTTTAAGGTCCCTTCCAACCCAGACTATTCTATGATTCTATGATTCTAAAATTTTGTGCAAAACTTTCCTGTATAAAACTGAAAACAGTCACCTTCTGCAGCCCCGGCTTCCAGTGGCACAGAAGGAAAAATCAATTCAAATTATACAGTTGAGGCAGTAGGAATGCCCATGGACTTTCTGTTCTCAGCATTTTCTAACCCTTGAAGTGACTAGTCAGCGATAGCAACTGAAGACAATGAAGCAAACACTATTTCAAATGGCTCATTGAACAGTGCTGTCACGTCACCTGATCATGGTCTGTTTCAATCTGTTTTATTACCCAATTGTTCGATACTTGTGTACACTTAATCCAGTGTGAGGGGGGATATTCTTTCATTTTTTTATGGTTTGAGAGGGTAAATGATTAAATATCTGACTGCAGTTAGGCAAAAGAAAAATACAGATATTGAGCAAGCCAGATAATGAGAAACTCAGAGTTGTAATGAATCCCCCATGATTTTCATGTGCAGCATTAAATTCACTGTGTCAAAATAGTCCATTTCTCAGAGAACACTGAAGACTTGATAAACAATGCTGCTCAGGAATGACACCAGCAGCATCCTATACTTCTAAGGAATTCTGAAGTACTAGGCAGTAGAAAGAGAAATTCTCTGCAGAGTTTGACAAAAGGTAAAATGTAATAGGGTGTCATGATAAAATAGAAAAATAAATGTATGCCGCTTATGGAAAAAAGACTTTGCTGATAAGCTAAATGTTTCAGTTTATTACCTGCCTCATACCTGTTTGTTTATCTCCAAAGTAGTAAACAATATATTCTGCTAGGAAAAACATTCATTTAAATAGCTCAATTTCAGAAACAAAATAATATTAATTTACTTTTATTTTTAATATGTTCTGAAAAATGACCACACAGTTTCAAGGTGCCATCTTAGAAGCTGCTAAAGTTCCTCAAGGTGATATTTAAGACATCTGCTATTAACAGAGATAACAGCAGTCTTCAGTCTCAGATCACAAAATGAAGAAAACACTGAAGTAAATATCAAAGTTGTGAATTGCTGTAAATGAAACTAAATTAAAGGCATGTAACCTCTTGGAAGAAGTGATTAAAAATTGACTGAAATGTGAATTCTGTGCACAGAGATATGGCTGTAGTTACAGAAAGATTAAAGGTATACACATGGTCTGCAAAGGGCATGCATCTGTACAGGAGTGCACTTCAGACTCTAGTCCACTGAATCACCAACTAGTCCAACTCCCCTACTGAAGCAGGTTCACCTAGAGCAGGTGGCATAGCAATTCATCCAGGTGTTTTGAATGTCTCCAGAGATGCGACTCTATCACATCTTGGAGCAGGCTCTGCCACCCTCAAATTAAAGAATGTCCTCCTCACGTTTAGATAGAACTTCTTACGGTCAAGTTAGTGCTCATTACCTCTTGTCCTGTTGCTGGGTACCACTAAAAGCCTGGGCCCATCCTCTTGACATCCACCCTTTCAGCATTTATAAATGCTAATAAGACATCTCCTTCAGTCTTCTTTTCTCCAGACTAAAAAGACCCAAGTCCCTCTATCTTTCCTTGTAGGATGTTCTAGTCCCTTAATCACCTTCGCTGTCCATGGACACATTACATAGACATTGGGGAAGACAACAGTACAAATAACCAGACTGGTGGTGCCAGGGTTGTGATTGAGCAGAAAGTGGCATTAGCTAAAGGGAGCTTTAAAAGGAACTGAAAAATCTTGATTTACATCTGGAAGCTTTCCAGGTTCTCAAAAACAAATGGCAAAACTTTCTAAACCAACTAAAATAACTTCTTTGAATTAAAACTCAGAAAATAGCTCTTTAAGGCATCTTGTTTTTTCATTGTTTCAGTACTATGTAATGGTAGCCTCTTATTTCAACATAACCTGAACCATAGGATAAACCCACATCTACCAAAATATGGAATAACTACAAAAATTGCCTGGTTTTGCTTTGAAAAGCCATGGGAAGACTTTTCATTTTCCTCCAAGAATTGGATGAGAGCAAAGTAAATGGATAAGGATTGCTGGCTACAGAAGAACTGCATTTATTACACGGACGCAGAACTAGGTCAAACCATGTTAAGACCAATATGGGAAAGCCCAAAAGTAAAGAAAGTGTGGGAAGGGATTCATTCTCTACCAAGCCTGGAGGAAGATAAAATGTGAAAACAATTAAATGCCTCTGAGATTACAGTATTATCAACATTAAGAATGTGTATTAAAAAGATTAGCATAATTGACAGTGATTTCATATTGTGTAAATTCGAAGTCTAAGAAACTGCAAGAGCAGAAATGGCACACCAGCAGTATCAAAAGGAAAAGCATTCTCTTCTTGCCTCTGTTTACTTGGCAAGTACAGTACATCACAACCTTTTCAGTGAAAAATTGAGATTTTGATTAAAGCAATTTATATAGGCTGTGCCTGCTTTCCACTTAAAAATATATCAAATTTTCACTGAAAAACAATCATAGGCTTTCATTACTTAAAACAAAAAACTGCACAGGCTCTTCAATAAAAGAAAAAAACACCCCACATTTTCTGATGCAGATATCTTTGGATACCTTGGAAAGTGGCCTGGAAGTAAATTCATAATGAAATAGCAAGGACAGGAATGGAGAGAAATGAAAGCAGTTTTGGAAGGGACGTCTGTGGAAACAAAGACAAATGAGTGTTTAAAAAAAATATTTATGCTACGGTGATTCAAATAACACTGCAAGGCTTTTGAGTCATGGAAAGTTAGAAAATAATAGGGCCAAACAGAGAACTGTCTGGGGAGATGGATAGAGCTCATACTCTCCACCTTCCTTCCCCAAGCGTTGGCCCTCAGGACCTTGGCTGGCCAGCTGAGGAGGAGCCATTCCCCAGCAAAGAGCAAGCTGAGCAGCCCCATCATCCTGAAAAGCTGCTGTAAAACAGAATATGCAATTAATGTAGGGAACCACATGCACATGAGCTGATTTCCTTACATCTCTTTCATATAATGAGTTAGTAGTTTGGTCCCTCTGCTCCATGGACACAACTATCCAAGCTGTAAAGACAGTCTGAGCAAAAGCAACTTGCAGTTAAATTACTTGAGCAGACTAAACACAGAAAGAACATTTTAAATTAGCTAGGTTCAAATGCCAGCTCACTTCAGAAATTAGAATTCATTTGAGCTATCACTCTCTCATAGGTCTGTCAGCTTCAGAAAATCACTAACTGGCAAACAAACAAAACTGGCTGTCTGGTCTAGACTGGGACAGCAGAACTACCAGGCTTCAGGAAAATTTTTATTCCTTTTAAGAAGAGAAAATAAGGAAAAAATTATGATTAGCTTTAAAAAAGAAACACCTACATCTTCCTATGGCAGGGAGCTTAATCATTCTATGATAATGCAAAGAAAGGGAACTCAAATAGTGCTTGTTACTCATAGAGAAAGGAAATGTAAACAGTATCATTAGGAAGGATAGTACTTACTTACATCAAATAGTAAAATTCACTCTTGTGGCTGCTGCCTGTGAGTTATTAGTGAATATTAACAAGGTATTACTAATTACTATTCTCAGTAATCATTGCTACATTCAAGCTACTTGTTTTGCATCCAATTCTGTATTTTCCTGAAGATAAATTTGCAGTGGAGGCACAGGAAGGGTGAGGAGAGTCCATGGTGTTCAGCTCCAGCACAGTGAACTGATTATTCCTATCCTCAGTCAGACTGACAGCATGTATGAGAGAAGTCAGAGATACGGTACCACAAGCAGCACTGTTTCTTTCTTCTGCTGCTGCGTGGGATGTGAGGGATGTGAGCTCTCCCAAGAAGTGAGACCATGCCAAAGACTGCCTTGTCAGCCGCAGGTAACCTTTTGTCAGGCTCCAAATCCATCTGTGATCTCAATAAGGAGCCTTCAAAAGCTCTTTCCCTATTTCTAAGGAAGGGAACTCAACAGAAAATGCATCACCTGATGTGTGTCAGGTTGTCAGCAGAATGCCTGAAGACAGACATGCTGCCAGCAGTCAGTCAACCAGCCAGCCATTCCTGATACCGGCAAGAGATTATTTCTTCCTTTACTTCTCTGAAGCCAGCTTGTTGCATAGCTCTGAATAGCACAGAGGATGAAAGGCATGTAAGTCTCTCTTCCCCTTTTGAGACAGGTAGGTCAGATATATCCTGTGGTTTCTGGGCAGATGAGCCAGAAAGAGAGGTGTCCTTGATTTTTTGGAAAAGGTATCTAGAGGAATGCTGGGAGGGAGTAAAATGGCAAAGAGGTCTAACCTCAGGCATTTATCAGCCTTGGAGCAGCAGCAACCCTCTTCCCTTGTCTCTATAAAGCACACATTTCATCAAGAAGTGAAGGGAAGAAGACCCTGTTGCTGAGGTTCCTCAGGTCAGAGATGTCAGATTAAGCATAGCAGGGTCAGACCCACTCATGAGAAGTGCAACCAGCATAGACCATTCCAGCTCTAGGCTTTGCAAAAAACCAACGTATTGAATTTATTCTTCTTGCCTTCCCTTCTGCCATACACACTGAGGAGTCAGAGAAAGTAATCAATGAAAGAACAGTGGCTCCAATTACAGACTGTTTCCTGACTTGTTTTAGGGTAATACTCACACTGAGACAAATGGCAAAGCTGTAGCTCACCCACAGTCTTTAAAGAATCCATCTTTCCTGACATTTAGACTAAATTTAAACTGCAATTCAGGGCGATCTGTTGCTGGCAGCTGATTGCCTGTCTTTTAAGTCTGTAGTGTGATTTTTAACCACTGTATAGCATTATTGCTATTTTTATAATGTGGCTTGGAGTTAATTTTACATTATTGGAAGTACTGAGGGAGAGAAGATGGAGAGCATGGTACAGCATAAAGCAAAATGAAAAGAGACCTCCACATTAGGCTATAAGCACATATGAAGAGAAAGAAAGATAAAAGGCTGTAACCTGCATTTAGGCTTCAACAGGATTTGATGTGAGCTGGAGCACTCAAAAAACCTCATGCTATGCAATACAAAACTACAGGTTTCTGTGAGGACCCAAGTAATTTACCAGAAATCATTACTAGTTGACTTTGTATTTCATTCTCCTCCCATAACCCATGACAGGATGCTCACTGCTTAAACTCCTAGGAAACACATGCTTTCCCTTTCTCTTTCCCTGGTGCCTCCTGCCATGATTCAACACTGTGAGGGCTTCAGCACCACCAGGAACAGCTCTAGACAGTTCTAGCCTTGAACCGATCCCTCAGTGCTTGTTGCCAGTTCCATGTTCTGGAACTGTCAGACAAGGGGAACCCAGCTTGGGTGAGATTTTCCCCACACCAGAGCTGGTATGTTTATTTGACTTTGTTCTTTTTTTACTAATCTTGGTCATGGCAGCATGAGGCAGAAAGGATCCGTGTAATATTTCTGCTCTTCAGGAAGGCTGCAACATATTTAGCATCTGCTCTGGATCTTTACTGGTGACTTCCAGAAACAGGAAATCTTGTAAAATATTCAACAGCATGTATTACCCAGGGACCAGCCCAAGTTACAGCAATATAAAGTTGTAAGGTTGACTGAATATATTTTTCAGAGAAGGATGAACAACACGAAGTCCCATGATTATGCACTCACATTAAAATTCAAACTATCATCTTTCTTTCTGCTAACTTTCAATTAACATGCAAATAATTAAATTTTAATTGTGATACGTTGATGAAAAATTAAATTGAATAGTTTATGTGCCAGTACTTTCAAGACTTTACTCTGATGTGACTGTTTGTAGCCAAAGACTTTGCATTTACAGAACTCATCTGTGCAGCAACCATAATCCAAGTACTTTAAATGATGACAAATTGCAGGGAAGAATTGGCCACTAGTGAACCCAGCCAGATAGAAAATAGAACACCTTCCTCTCCAAATCAAATATAATTAAATAATAATAAAATTACTATCATGATTATCATGTTCCATAATGAGAAAATTGTTCATTTGTGGAACAAATTCTTCATTATAGATTATTTCTTGAGCTGTAGTGTTTTCTACCTGCACTGCAGCCAGCTGTGGTTAGAATGCTGTGGTCCCACCATTCCAAATAGCATTGTGCAAAGAGAAACAATGCAACCTCTGATGTAATAATATTTCATAAGACTAAAAAAAAAATTCTCTTATTATTTAACAGCATATTTTATGAAAAATTCAAACCTTGTTGTTACCAATGCCATGGTCTCCAATTGCTGCTCTTCTTGAATTAGCAAGCTGCAGTACAAGTATCTCGAATACTGCATACTAAATCACATGAAAATAATACAAAACAGAAGTACATTACTTGAGAAGGTGGTTTAGTAGCCACAGACATTCTGATTAATCATGTTTTAGGTCTAAATGTTTGTTGTTTTGTGTGTTTACATCTCCTTTATGAACACGCTTCAACAGCTTGGTTTCAATACATCTGGGTGCTTGTTTCTTATAAAAGAAGGATGCATAATTTGTGAAAATCATGATTCACAAGCCTGGAAAGATTCACAACTTTATATAAGCATCTCAGATTTAGAAGTGCATTTAACAATAGTACAACTGATTGGTACACTATTCCCTTTTCTCAGCGGCCACTTGTCTTTCTTCTCTTCTGCAATTCTTTTTTCTTGCAAATTATCTGTCTCTACCCCTTAACTTTTGGAATGAGAAATACAGAGACTCAGAGCTCACAGGTAGCTACTCTCTATCTTTTTTCAGCTGTTTATATTTCTATCAGAAGTTTTTCTAGCTCTTTATTATCTTAAATCCTTTGTTCGTGCAATCAGTCAAAGTTATTAGGATTTCATCTCTGACTATAAATCAGAAAGCGAGGTCTTTTTTTTTTAACTCCAGCAGAAATTTTTTTTTCTTGATTGCATAAAATATTATTTGTTAAAAATCCCCAGGGATGCTTCTCTGTAAATTGAATGGGCACTAATAACCTGACCGTTGAGAGTTTTATTGTGTTCATGAAGCATGGTAATGATCGCAAACTTTAAACTAAGACTTTTAAAAATTAAGGAAAAGAAAAGAATGTCCTTGACCTTGATTTCTGAAATCCTCAGAAGCAGTTACAGCTTTGTTGTGGCACCTCAAGAAGAGCTTTATTGGCAGCATGGTCAGTTCAGCAGAAAGGTGGGAACAGCACTTCAAGAGCAGTGCTGTCTGAGAGAACATAGATCATTTCAGAAGAAAAAAATACAAGATTATCTATTATACTCCTCTTGGATGGGTTAGTCCAGTAGGGGAAATTTTGAATAAGACAGATAAACAGTTTGACCAGAAACCACCAGGAAGACAGCAAGACAATCTTAAGTGACTAGTTTGGGTATTGACACCAGAGCACAGTGAAATGAAGACATTATTATAAAACATAACTATTGGTGACAAATGCATTGTGCTCTCTGCACAAAAGCACACAGAGGAGTCACAGAAAAAGAATACATTGCAGATCTGAGAGACATGCAGTGAATATAAGAACAGAAGGCTAGAATAAGAGTACTTTAAAAATTATTTTATGCTTAAAACCTCAAATAGAGGTTTTAAAACCTCGAATAGAGGTTTTACTCATAAGAAGATTTCTTAGTTGAATAAACAATGAATCAAAAATGGTTCTGAATCAGAGAAGGATGCAGCTATACTATAAAGACCCTCTAGAAACGAGGTTTACAGGGCTCATCTCAATGTAAAGAAGCTCTTTCATTCCCACAAGTGTGTATAGTTCCTCAGCCATTGTCTCTGAACAGATTTGTCAGTTATTGAAACAGTAACCAAGGTTACACTTGATCCTTTTTGTTCGTTCGAGTATGTGGATGTGCTGACCACTCAGTTCTGTTTGTGAGCTCTGCTCCTAGGACTTGGGAAAAAATACCCATATGTATAAGAAATTCAATCAGAGCACTGAGAGAAAAATAAGACTTCATTCTCTACTAGTGATAAAAATGGAAAGAGTGGAAATGAGCAGATGGCACACTATACACCATCATTCTTCCAGAATATACATATATAAAAATTTATCTCCATACCTTAATAAAACCTGCCTGGCATAACTGAAACAATCTCACCTCTATGGAATTTGTTGATCCAGCAGTAAGCTGTAGCAGAGACAGACTATCTTTTGTTTTCAAAGGTAAATTTTATTTTTAAATCATTAAATGGATCACAATTTTCTTCCAGATTTAGTCCATAATTATCTTGTGCTACTATGATAAGACAATTTAGTTTCAATAGCTTGTCTTATTAAATCTATTTATAATAACTCACTGTGTTCCCTTCATGACTTTTATTGATACACTTCAATTGATAGAACCTGACAGTTTAAACTAATTTTCAAGATATGAAGTCCATGGTATTTTTAAGTTGAACCTGGTTTTGTTTATCAGTGATGGGAATGGAATGATGACACTAAATTTGTGTAAAATGAAGCAAAAATTCTCCTGAGCACAATGGTTAGAATAGGAATTAATCTTGAACAAATATTCTTTTTTGTCTGAATGTCTAAACAAGCATTTAGGCGGCTGAAATAAGCTTCATCATTGTTTGGGCTAACAATCTGAATGGAGATACATGTGAGACAGAGGATGTACCCATCTGAAGGTCCACAATGAGGCTCTTCCTGTTCTCATGAGCAAAGGGTTTCTAGCATTTCACTTCATTTCACTTACCATGCAAGCATCCTGTTCCAAGCTTTATCTACCCACCCAATCTCTACTTATGTCTTGTTTTGCTAAGCAGGCTTTTTTGGATCTAAAGTTAAAACTTCAGTTCAAGCAGCTGTGAAGTATTTTATAACTCATGTGTTTTTCCACTGCCAATTTTCAATTCACAACCTTTGTGGCAAGATGCTTATTTTGCCTGTTTAGGGACTAAATTATTCTAGTATTCAAATGAATGAAAAACATTTTGTCTAAAGAAAAGTAGTATCCAATATATTTTTCATAATAGAATTAGTAGAAAGGCAGAGTAAGATTCATCTCTTTGGATTTAGGACAAGTACTGCAAAGTAAACCAGATTCAATTTTCTATTATCTGAATTCTCCTGTGGTCACAGATGTTCGGGCTCCTTTAATTTACTTATTGACAAGAAACAATCATGTGTTTAGACCAGTCACTTTATTGTTTTGCTTTTATAATGAAGAATATGCTCATGTGAAGTGATTCTTAGGGATACTTGCTAGAAGTTGTCTCATGAAATTAGAAATTATACAGAAATCTTACTTGACCCATCCATTTTGAATTATTTATGATGCAAAAGATAAAGCATAATTAGCTCTGCACTTACTATAAGACTGATTTACTAAATCATACACATAAAAGCCATTATTTCATGCAAACTTCACGTGCCATCTCAGAATGCTTCACATCAGAAACAGAAGAAGGAAGTACCGTAAATGGATTTTATGGACATAAGAAGTTACTGTATGTTTAAAACACCAGTTTTTTACTTGCATGCCAGTAATAGGGGTGTTACACCTTCTATTCCTTTGCTCTTCAGAAGGGATGCAAGCCAACAAGGCAATGGGTGTCCTCAAAGGAAGCTTTTAGCAGAGGCTCAACATCACATAGCCTTTGGAGTGCTTATGGTGTGGGCTACTGGATCCAGCAGTTTCTTTATTCTGCAGTCCCCTCTAATACCTTTTAATTTCATAGAATCATAGAACAGTTTGGGTTGAAAGGGACCTTAAAGATCATGGAGTTCCAACCCCCCTACCATGGGCAGGGACACCTCCCTCTAGATCAGGCTGCTCAGTACCTTGTCCAGCCTGGCCTTAAACACCTCCAGGGAGGGGACATCCACAACCTCTCTGGGCAACCTTTTCCAGTGTTTCACCACCTTCATTGTAAAGAATCTCCTTCTTACGTCAAGCTGAATCTACCCTCTTCCAATTTATATCTGTTATTCCTAGTCCTTCCATCACATATCCTATTATTTCAAGTTTGGATAACAAATACGTGGTCAAATTAAAATATTGCTGGGTTTAGTTTTTCTTGTAGCAGGCAATGTGATTTAGATAAATAGATTAACACATGTTAAAAGTTGGTGTGAAGCATGGTGGTGCTGAAAGCACAAAACAGATCACTTTTTGCATTCCTCTTGGCTTCTTAATCACTTCCATAAAGATTCCAGGGAGTCCAGAAACAGCTGGATTCTGAGATGCAAACACAATGCAATTTCCAAAAATATTAATTGTGGTGTTTGAAATAATTAGGAAAAGCATGGAGTTGTGTATCTGATGGCTCACAAATGATTTTCATGCTCTGTGATTTAGAAAAACATCTGAATGTAGCTTGGAAAATATCGGTAAATAAAAGCCCCCAAACCGAATGCCATACAAATATCTCTAATGAAGCAAGAAAGGTGAGAACAGAAGGAATAAAATATGAGATGAAGACTCAAAGTTGAGTTAAAAATTGCAGAAGTTGATAAAAGGAAGAAGCAACAGCAATGTCATATGGGCAGTTTGTCCATTGTTTCAGAAATGCTAATGCTGCCTTTAAAACTTAAAGGTTGGGAAATGCTGGGTTTGAAGGATATACTTCACCAGGCAAAACTATGAAATGTAAATACGCTGAAAAAGGCACTTGCTTAGAAACAAATGAAAGCCAAGCCACACAATGTCTGAGAAAAAAGTGGTTTGTCCACTGCTGGAGCTCTCAACCCTGACCCCCAGTGGAACGAGGCAGACAGAGTATTTGGGAACCAGATGGAGTTGAACTATTACCATAGGATCTTTAAGTTGACATAATAAGTAAAAAAAAATTCTGCTAGAAGTAAAATTTTTCTGTGTGGCAAGATACTAAAGAAATAAACTAATTTTTCATGTAGGCTTCATACCATACATTAAGAATATTGACCAATGTTGAGCATTGTTTAACAGTTTAAAGTGAATTTGAATAGAACTCATCACAAAATGTGTGATATATCAAAAGAGATGAGTGTGGTCCTTAAGCTGTCTCTTAACAGTTACTAAATAGATACTATTATTATAAGAAAGAGACCACAAAAATGTACAGAGAATAATTCTGAGATCCTTCTGAGCTTAATTACTTTAAAATATGAACCTTAACATGCATTATCAAGATGTAAGAATGTGCAGTCAACACCATAAAATAGATAAAAAGACTAGAAACAATTTCTGGAAACAGAAAAATTCAAGTCTTCATTTTTTAATCAGACTTTTGCATTTTTTCCCACATCTTGATAATGAAAAAAGATGTTAGATTTTGTATTAAAGCCAGGTCAATGTCAAACTCTTTTTATGAAAATGTCTGTTTCATTAAATAAGGCTGAAGGCATGATTCAGTCTAAAGTCTTTCAGAACTTGGAAGAGTATTTATGTGTGCATATGCCACATTACTGGGGAAGGATAATGAGTAAGGAGAAAGTTTTAGTCTTACAGAAACTTGCTAGTGCTTGAAAATATCTATAATTGTACAAAAATTAAAGCATAGTATTTAGTTTTTGATGCTTTCTGAGAAAAAAATCAGTAGAGACAGGAAAATTAGGTCAATTTGTTTTTTTCTCTCAGCAGAGTAGAAGAAAAATATAAAAAAAATAAATGTCCCCTGTAGCTTTTCAAGAACTATAAACCAGAAGATCAAACCTAGAGCTTCCTCGGCACCCTTTGTACACTTTAAAGGAACAGTTGCAAGTGAAAATTTTTTTCAACAGAAGTGCAATTCATTTTGAAACAAATGCACACTCCATAGTTTAAGTAGCTCTATTATTTAACTCAGTTAAATAATTTCAGTTCTTGATATCAATTGTCATTAGTCTTCCTGTTTGGTTTAAGTATGGTAGGGTGAGAAGCAGATGGTGAAGACCTGTGATTAGCTATTATTGATGTTTCTTGAACAGAAAACCCAAAAGTGATCTTAGAAGAAACAAAAGATGTGGCCATAATAACCAGGACACCAGCTATAGTTCAGAAACCTTGGTTTGATGCATTTGGTTTATTTTCTCTCCAGATAATGTACTGGAACTCCAGGCACAATTCTGTTTCCAGCCTCTGATCAAACTAGGCTATCTTTTAAACTGCTTTTGTTTGATACTATTCCTCATAAGCTTTCTAGAATCAGCTTCATGTGTACAGAGCACAATACAGAGTTCTCCTAGTACTTTCAAAAGGCACCCTTACATTTTCTTGCTTTTTTTTGTACTGCCTGGTCCTGTAGGTAATCTTTAGCCTATCTTAAAAGCTACTAACTGGTCCCTGAATCCTGTCTCTATAGACTCTTCAGCATATTTCTAGTCTGACAAGCAAGAGTGTAACTGTAAAGTTCAATTAAGGGAAAAGCATGGCTCAGTCTATGGTGTAAGTCTGCAGATAAGTTCTGCCCAAAGAAAGGAACTACTGGAACTACTGAACTATCAAAGCAGGATGACTCAGTTGATTGTCTAAACTCTGAATGCAAAGAAACAATTACTATAGCAAATCTCCTACAAGGCACAGAAATCCTTCCACTGCAGGGTGAAGCAAACCTTCATTTCCTTTCTATGTCATTTCCTTACTCAAATGAGAAGTGCAAGTAAAATGGAATTTCAACCAGTTGTGTTCACTGCACTGTGCTCTTGTCAAACCAGCCTGCAGATTCTGAGAGGCAGGGAAGGCAAACATAGCGCACATTTAAATCCAAATAAATAATGTACCCACAGGACACTTGGGGTGGTCCCAGCTACATTTACACTTAGAAGACTTTGGTTTGGCAGTCTATTTACTTATTCATGCATATTTCACCCTTTCTCAAAGCCTGTTTCAATGACATGGTAGGACATAACTACAGACCAGGTGCTTAAGTAGCCACCAAGCATTGGTAATAAAGAGTAGTTGCTTCTCATACTCCAGAGGGGGAAGGCTCATTCCAGAAGCAAGTGATCACTCCAGGACATCTGTGAAACTACTAGGCAAGACTGCAAGATTTTTCTTCCTGCAACCAGTAATTTTCCCAGTGACCTTAGACACACTGCAGTCACATTCAGTTCCCTCACTGAAAAATCAATGAGCTCTGATAAGGGGAGATCCAATTTTTAATACAAAATAAATAATGAAGACTTTGCTCCTCAGAAAAGGCATACTTGGCTCAGTAAGGTATCTCAGTGTTTACTGGAAATGAATCACGTATCTGAAATCAAACATATCAAAAAGCACTCCAAGCAGTTGAAACACATTTTTCTGCCTCAAAACTCATAGTGAACACAAGCCTCATCCCTGTCCAGGTACAAGGTTTGTCAGAATTGGACTGATGGTTAGACTTGATGATCTGAAAGGTCTTTTCTGACTTGATAATTATGAGAAGAAAAAGCTATGCTCTCAGAAACACCTTGTTGCATTCTTTCATATAGTTACCATAATTTCTATTGTAGTAATTAGTGAAACTTGATCAACTTGTTTAGAAACTCTTTTTGGATTATTCAAGTCTTCGGGGGAAAGGAAGGTGTTTTGGGCTAATTTTTTCAGTGCAGGAGGCTGAACAGAAAGCATTTTCAAAGCAGCTCTGACAGGAGCTCAGTGTATGAGGGAAGGGGACACTCAGAGCACTCAGCACTTCCATATGGCTTTGGAAATCCCATCTGGTTAGAATTGGGCTCTATTTTTTCCCTTCATAATAACAGTCTAATCTAAGATGTTGCTACAGTGCATCTTAAGTCCTGTCTCTCACAGTAAAAGATGATCTGTCGTCACAGTAAGTCTACTACAGCTTCTCTTTGCAAAACTTCCTTCAGCATCTTGCTGGCCAGAAACAGGCAACAGTTACTAAATAATTTCCTCAGAAAAATTATGAAGGCTTTTCCATTTCAGAATCTAATTAGCTTTGGAAAAATTCACAGTGCAGTGGAGTATGCAGTAATTGGATTTGATAAGAATAACATCCTGTCTATGATGGAAAAATAAGCTTCATAGCTTTACTCTATCAGCACAAAATGCTACCACCAAAAGAAATAGGTATTTCATGTTCTAATGACAGATCTTGAGACTGCCCTTGGATCTGCCAGTGAATGATGTTAGAAGCTGCAGAGCACAGAAAAGAAAAACCCTCAGTCAGTGAGAAACCAGTAAGCTGAATGAAGACAACTGTAATCACAATTAGTGAAAACAGCACGAATGTAAGCACAGTGCAAGTGAAGGATGTGAGCAAAATAAGGTGAGAAGTATATGCATGGAACAGGAAGATGACTGTTCACTCACAAGCCTGTGGAGGTGATCGTGGCCTTGGGCACTCACATTTTTAGGCACCAGGCCATCTACATTCCTCATGCATTTGCCTTATTTTGGCAGAGGTTTGCTGAGGCATCAATGCAATCCACCTGGGCATCTCTAAAACTACAAAACCACCTCAGAAGAAAGCGCAAATGTCACAGAAAGAGGGCAATCCCATAGGAAATGTTTGGGTGGTGATAAGCAGTCAGAGGCAACTGCAGCATTCTCATCAGCTGTGCATGATTCAGGCAGAGAAGAAATCTTTTATTCCAGAACAGGGCATCTTGGCAGTAGGTCCGTGGGTCTGTCAGCAACAACAGTGCTGTACTGGCTGCCACTGGCTAAGGGCAGAAGACCAGGACAGCCTGCAGGAAAACAGCCTTGTCCCTTAGGGTGGGCAGGAAGCAGCACTAAATGGCATTCAGTCCATCCAAGATGATCTTGCTGGATTTCAAAGCCGCTAGAAAATGAAAGCTTGGACAAGTGCCCCAGTACATAAAGGGACAGTGTCTGCAGCTATAGAAGCTGTAGTAATAAATCACAATTTTTTCTTCTTTACAACCACGGATGTTTTAATTCCCAGCTGTTCTCTAGGGTACAGGCCATTTTCTGGAGAGCTTTTGCTCAGTTGCTAGGACAAGATGGCAGCACTGACTGTACAAATGACAGTGCTGATCAGTCAGTTTGCAACAAGCAGCATGTAAATGGGTGAAGCTGATAACCCTGCCAGGATTTGAACAAGATGGAGATGTTAGGTAGCATGCTCATCTATGTTCCTTTCTCTGTCAGATTTATGATAGAAGACAACAGAGGCAAAAAAAGGACAGGCAGATTGCAAGTGTTCCCTCCATACACTCTCCTGTCTGATAGTTTATAGGGACCTCATCAAAATGTGCCTGTAAACCACTCCACTAAGATGACTGCAGCAGAAAATGGGAAAATGCTGTTTAAGGGCTTTTTTGTTTGCTTCATGCACTTGGTAATTAATATAAGCTCAAGAGATAAAACTATAAATAGTTGACAAAGACATATATTCATGAAATTGTGGATCAGTGTCAATCACTGTCAGACAGTTACTGATCAAAGTAGACTTTGGTTGGTCATACATGTTTTGTCAAATAATACCACTAGCATGGATTTAACATATATGATACTGACATCTTACAACTGCTTTGCAATGCACAGGTACCATTAAAGCCTTATCCTAAATCAGGAAGTTTCCAACTCCTGAGGGAAGCACATAACTTGAACTCTGACTTCATAGATTTAAATAAATTTGCTTTTGATGAGCAGAAATAACTATCAAGCCTGCTAGCATTATAATTCAAATGTGATTTTAATATCTTCTGAAGTTAGTCTCCCAAGGTTTTTTTATCTCCTAATTATCTTCACATGGAAAAATCAACAGTCCCTGAATTATAGGGCCCATAACACAGGTCTGACAATTCCTGAAGAATCTAAGACTAAATTTGTTTCATCTGGATATATGTAGTACACTCGATCCACAGAAGTCTGACCAGTTATTAGCATTGCTATCCTATGTTCTAAATCACAGACACTTAGAGTGCTGCTAAATTGCCAGTTGCCTTCCTGGACTCCACTGGAACAGGAAATTGAACAAGAGAATAATCAGTAAGTTAGTGCAGGCAACAAAATATAAGGGTCCCCATAAAGGCTAAAGATCTGTTCTTATGCTTTCATCTCTGTCTCAAAGTCAAACCCTAAACAGCTTCCCCACTAGCTAATTTAAAGGGATTAATAACTGGACAACTCTAAAATTCACTCCAATAAGACTGGAAAAACAAGTCAATATATCATGTCTTTTATCTGCCTGCTAGGGCTTGTTCTAAAGTTTGTTCTGCATGTAGGAATGATTAGCAGCAGGTGTAAAATAGTTCCCCAAAGGCTGCTACTGGTAAGTCCCATTCACTCCTGGATCCTCCTGACAACAGTCCATTAATTCTCCAAGATTTCAGATGTGAGTCCTGATGTACAAGTTAAAGGTTTCCTCAAAGAGACCTTACATGAACTCAGCAGGCAATTAAAATCTTCATCAGCTGACCAACTATCTGGGATATATTTCCATAAAATTCAGCCAAAAAAGGTAACTTTCATACCTTTTTTATTGTAAAAATACCGAGGATTGGAATATTGAAGCATTTAGAGATCCTGTGGCTTAGGGAAGCAAAATTTATGTCACCAATGCCAGTTGTACTTCGCAAAGGACTGCGGTACCTTGTCTGATGCGACATTACAAAAGAATGTAATTATTTAAATGATCAGATGTGTCTCAAAACACTGAGAAACAGAAAGCACATGTTTGATAGGAAAAGATGAAATGAAGTGCTTTAACAACATTTATTACTGATAATGAGGAAAAATTATACAAAAGTTGACACACTGTGAAGCAGACTGAGAATGTGCTGAAACATTAAGTGAAGTTACCACTATGGCTATGGTTATCACTTTTATATCATGAACAAAAACCCTTTTGTGGATATCATAACAGTGGTCCACATATACTTTTGTTAAAATATGCCCAGGGAAGCAAACCCCTTTGTTGTGCTATACCCTATAGCAATGATGTCTCTCTCAATAAGATCTCCTTGGGAGACTACTCACTAATTACTTTAATCTTGTTTGATTGTACTGATCCGGTACAGAGAAACTGATAAATGTCTCATCTGAAAAACTTGGGAAAAAACCATCACTGTTTGAGCCCTGGCTAGCAATGATAGAGCTTTTATGTCTGACTCAAACATAGAATCCAGAAAAAACAATTTAGTTATACAGCTTAATAGAATACAGACCACACAAAATCAGCCCAGAATTTCTTCAATACCCAAATGAAAATGAAGACAGGAAGGCTAAGAGACCTTCTAGTTTCAGTTATGCACTAAGTTGGTGATAAAGAAGGGAGCTGAACCTTCCTCTTGTTTGAAAAGAGATATTGCTTCTGCTGTACAGTATCTTACTTGTTACCCACATGCAAGGACAAGTAAATAGCTTGTCATAACTGTAACAGTATTCATACAACATTCTCTCCACTATCTTCTGTGTGGGTGATCAAAAAGTACCAAAAAAGGAAACTGATGCATCAAATCTGCTCAGGTTTTATCTGAGCACAGTATAATATATCCTTAAAAAAAAACCCAACAACCAAACAGAAAAAACCCAACCCAGAGTGCTCTGCACTTGATTTGTAGAGCAATAGTAAGAAGTTTGAATCATTTAACATTCCAAACCAGTGACAACTGAGAAATGGAAAGGAAAATGCAAAAGGATTTCTCAAGATGGCATGTGTATTTTTCCTTGCACCTCAGGTATAAAGTAGGCATTATTGACAATGCAGATCTTATCTCTAAAAGTAGTGACTAAGCCATTAAGCTATAATGATCAACACTGGATACTTACTGGGAATTAATAGCTATCAAGGACATCTCTTGTTAAAGCAGTTTCAATTGGTACACTGAGAACTTTTACAAAGGACTAGGGAGTCACAAAAAGACTTGCTCCCTTGTTTGGATAACTTCTCAAAGTTGTTCTTCACTTTGGATCATCTGCACTGCCATCTCACAGCTGAGATGGGTGTCCTGTGTGGTTCCATTTCTGTCCTTACCAGCTGCACAAATGCCCATACCTCTACACATGCTTTATTATGGTCAGACAGATTCATTGGTTACCTGAGTTCCTCTAAATCACAGTTGCAGTCCTATTGAATTTTCCCTTCCAAGTAATTGCCTGTATCTGTACTTTTTTGAATTCTTCCTGTTCATATGTAGTACTTACTGTTTGATTGAAAAAGAATATTGCTCAGATCCATGTTTACATATCATGAATACATTTCATATCCATGTTTTTCACATCTAATAAACAGGATCAAGCAATTTCAGGAATACACTTTTAATTTGTGTGAAGAAATTGCAGGAGGAATTAAAAAATCCTTACATGTGGTAAGTACTGAGTGATATTATAATAATTTAAATAATTATAAGACAATTATTAATTGTTCATGTATTCTCATTTTGCTCTTGAACAAGACAAGTAAGACAAGTTTGAAAGCAGAGGAATCTGATGAACCTGGAATTGAATAAAACTTACAGTTCAGAAAAATGAAAGATTACTACATGAAATGAGGAATATTCCTTGGAGGAACAGTGTTAGCATGAATACGGAATAGTTGTTTCAAGTTTTGGATTGCAAATGCTAGCTGCAAACCTTGCAGCAACTCACTTTAAACATTCCAGAAAGATTCTTTCATTTCCTGAGGTATGGTCAGATGTCAGTGAGCTGTACTTCCAAAGCTTACAGCTGCACAAAATGGAGGTTCATAATATTAGCATTCTGCACAAATGGAAAAGTCAGTTGACCTTCATTCCCTAGTTGGCAAATATTTCAGAAAAGAATGGTGAAGCAACAACAAAGAATGGAGAAGATGAAACAGTAACAGTGTTTAATTGCATGGGAAAATATTTATAATTCCACAGGCTGCTCTCAACTCGAAGGTTGTTTGCAAAGAGGAGATCGTTAAAAATAAGCTTGGTACTGTTAGGGTTTTAGATGGAATTAGAAATCCTGAAAAAGAACACTACAATTTCCACAGTATTGTTCTAATTGAACTCCTAACAAACAGATAGGAGTTCCAAACATGAGCAATCAAAGAATTTTGATAAATTATTGTGACTTACAGCTTCCTGAGTCAAAGGAATTTAGATGAAGTTCAGTATCATGAACACCTCAACAATAATGTTATTTTTGAAGAAGGTGATAATTGGTGTCAGGTATATTTTCTAGCTGACGTGCTGAGAAAACTCAAGTGTTTCACTGCTCTGAAAAAGCAGAGATAGGATAGATTCAGTAAGAGCTATTTAGTAAAAGTTAGACACTTCTGAAGTGCTACAGAGGAATGCAGATATTCAGTTTTTCATGTTCTATTTCCAAAATCACAAGCATTTATTTTTCATCTCACTTTCAGTGTCCTTCATATGCCCTCATCATCCCAAAGTCTGTAATTTTCTCAGCTACATTTCTTCCAGAAAAACAGAGAACAGAAAGAGACAGTTTTTTAAAATGTGCCCAGAGATATATGAAAAAGTCTTCCAGAACATGAGATGCACTTCATAAAACCAATTATCAGCTGGAGGCAACAAACTGAAACAGCCTCTTCTCACTATGCCAAGCCAAAGAAGAGACCAAAATGTCTTTGTCCAAAAAAAAGTCTCTTTGTTTAAATATGCAATTCCAGCTATAATCTAATGAAAGGCAATTACAGCATGCATGATGTTGAGTAGCTTGTATCTTCAGTACTTACTGAACAGAAGTAAAGCTTTATTTCTCAATTACAAAGGAATATAAGTTTACATGTGAAAAAAAGATGACCCACGTGCAGATTACTAAGGTGCTTAGGGAATTAATGCACACAACAGCACATACCCACCTCCCTGTTCCCAGTTGTCTCTGGAGCCTTACACTGACCAACCCCAACGTGTCCACAATATGCAGGATGAGTCCATCTGCCAAAAGCCTCATCCCTTCTGCACCACTGGATGTGGGAAGAATTATTTTCTACTCACTCCAGCATGGACTATTTTGAACTCCAACCCTGTTGTGTTGAAATATATAGGCACAAATGGGGCATCACACACCACACATGCATTTTTAAATGTGGAAATGGAAGAATGGCCCTTTCTTTCACTGCAGTTTACTATGAAGTCTCTGAAATTTTTCTTTCTTCCATATTTTAAGAACAAATAATCATGTCAGAGCAAGCAGTCTGAAAACTGGCTCTGACTGAGACTAAGCTGCAATGATTTAGGTTGTAGGTATTTGCTATGCAGCATGACCTTTACCTTTGGTTTTCTTCAAAGGTATTTACAGCACATTTCTGCCACAGCACACAACTGAGACTTATAAGCACTACAGTGAGTCCATCAGTGTTACTAAGAGTCTGTAACTGAAACACTGTATTTCATTTTCATTTTCCAAAATCTCTTCAGTGATCACCCCTTCTTTGACTTCAATATTTTCGAATTTATTTCCTTGAGTCCCCTTGCTCAAGACTAACATAAAATTCATTAAGATCTACAGCACCTAATTTATGTTCAAGCCAGTCAGTAGCCTTGGGCAGAATAAGGTATCAGAGGCAGCTGCTACCATTTAGTAGAAGTTCATATTTATCAAATGATGTACATGGGTGTACAAGCACTAAATTACATAAAAACTGTTGCATCTCCAGGTTTACTAAAGAAGAAAAAAGACACTTGGAGAAGACATTGCATACATCTGCACAGGTCTGTTTCCACTATATCTAGTAAAACATCAGAGGGACTGTAGGCAACTTGAAGTTATTATTTATTGAGTACACAAGAATCCAAGTCTAGATCTGGGTCTTGGTCCTCTCTTCAGAGCTGCATCATGAAAAGTTTGTTCAGTTGCAGTTCACATTACCACCAAACTAGGCAGAGGCAGCAACAGCAATCATTGCTAATTTACAAAGGGGCCTTTCATGTCTCACCCTCACATGGGTGATTATCAGCAGTTGCTGACTACTCACTACTTTAATGAATATGTTATAGCACATTATACATTCCATATGCTTGTTAAGCCTTAGCGAGTGTATTCTCAATCAGTCACTATTGGGTTAGCTCAGAATAAGTATCATGAAATTCTAGCTATAAAGTTGAGTCTAAGGCCAGCATGCCACTAATTTTGCCTGGAAGTACAAAGCAGATTGCACTGACAAAGATCTAGCAGTAGGATTGGACCTACTTTGGTGTGCTGTGTTTGTCAATCTAGACAGAAGTAGAGCACAAAGCAGTTCAGCTCTGAGCTGAAAATACTGTCTCAACATAGCTACAATGTCTGATTTTAGTCTCAATACAAGACATTTTTGGGAAAGATTAAAAGCAAATAGCAACTGACTGAAGATCAAGAACCATCATTTGTTACCCTCTAGCATTTATACAGTTTCCCGCTCTCTTACCTATTAGAAAGAAAAGTAAAAAAATCTAAGTAAAGATTAGGTGCTTCTGAAATATTGTCATTGCTAAACATTTGACCTCATAATGAAAGTAAAATACACACCACTTCAAGTAGTATAAACACTGTGCCAAACACATTTGACCCAGCCTGTGCTGATGTTAATGGGCTTGACACATGTTTTGCATTATTTAAATCATGATAGAAGACTTGCTGTAAGTGCTTCATCTGCTATGGTTACAAATTAAATCCAAGATGACTGAAAGGAAAATTTACTAGAGAAGGTGTTTCTTTTTTTCCAGCTTGTTTACTCGATGCACTTGACAATCATCTCTGTACAGATTCTTCAGGCTGAAAAAGCTGAGCTTGTGTAGACATGCAGTCATGATGATAAATTTTCAGCCAGCCCAGCTGAGGCTCTGCATTTAACTCCTACTCTCTTTATAACTGCCTCCCACCTCATTTAAGGACATGATGGCAAGTAGTTTTTATAGACACTAACTTGCTCATGCTCTAGTCTTGAATACTGAACTAGGGGATTATTCCAAATTAGTACATACGTGGATTTAAAGCTTGATAGCTGTTACTCACTAGGTCTCCATTAAACAATCTCACTGCATATTAAAGCCACAGCTCCTCAAGCCAAAAGATCACCTTTGGACAAGCATGTGAAACCACTACCTGTCAGTAACAGGAAAATTGACCTAATAAAAACCTCCAGAAGAAGCACAATTTCATATTACCACACAAATACTTCCAGAAGAGTTCACATGGAAACCACTGCAAGCAGCTTCAGAAAACATATTCTTCTTGCTTTGGGAGTTATCCTAACGTGATCCACCAGGCCAGTGGCTTTTCACAGGCTGCCCACTCTCCTCTGGCTGCCCCAAACCCCCTCTGTGCTCTTTCACTGGCTCCATCTTTGGCTCTGAACTACCAGCAGGTGACCCTGTCTGCTCTTCTTAAATTTAAGTCCCAACTGCTGGAGGAAGAATCACAGAATCACAGAATCACAGAAGACCTGGGTTGGAAGGGACCCCAAGGATCATGTAACTCCAACCCCCCTGCCTAGCAGGGCCACCTAACAAACACATCTACTAGATGAGGTTGCCCAGGGCCTCGTCCAGCCTG
>VZTY01014817.1:135121-173965 GCA_013400935.1 Turnix velox
AAAAATCACATAAGCCACTACTTTAAAACAAGAAACTTCTTTAGCTAAAATACTTTAATCCATATGATCTTAGAAATGAAGCATGGAAAAATACTATTATTATGATGGAACACTGACTCAGTTGCCTCATAATCACCAAGACATTTGTCAAAGCAGATTTAACAAAAATATAGCTGTTAAAAAAAAAAAAAAAAAGAGAGAGAAATCTTCACTACTGCAATAGAAAAAATGTTTAGCTTTTGAAACTAGTCATGGCTGCTGCTAAACTTGGCAGAAGAGAGCAGGAGAAAGGTAGTACGATCCCCTATGGCTCTCTTCTGCTTCCAGAAGTTTCAGAGGTGATATTAGTGGCTGTGATTATACAGTTAACTACTACTAGCAATACTGAAAGGAGACATAGGACAACTCATTAGTGCAATCATGTAGCTAGGAGATTTTATAGATACGCCTCTTCTGAGAATTCAGAATTATTGCTCTGTTAATTTCCAAAGAACAATCAATAGAATTGCCAGCTCTTACTCAATTCTCAAAGATACTTAAATGCAGACCAAGTACTTACAAATTAGTACTAGTGTTAGAAGGTAATGTGGTCATCTCACAATAACCTAAACCATGTCAGACCTACCACATCACCAATAATTCAACTGCTTATACACCTTGATTTTGTCATTCAATAACATTTCCTAAGGAGAGCCTCTGGACAAAAATTCCAGCTTCAGCACCACTAAACTACTATTGAATTATCTTTAGAGACTATCTACATATGAGCAAGAGCTTAAGATTTGTCACTGGGATTTTCTAAAAAGCTATTTCAAAATTGCCATCTTTGGTTGAAGGCCACCATGACTTCATACTTCTTTACACTAGACAAGAATCTAACCAGTTCTAATCCATACTTGCACTAGTAGTTAGACTTGTTATGCCATCACTCAAGATTCAGCATTTGCTGTACTTACGAAGGAAAGGAAATCAGATGAGCCTGTGCTGGTTCTGCAGTGAGACTTCTACTCTCATTCACTGTTGACACTTCCATCAAGAAAGCAAATTCCACAGAAATAGTTTTTCCATTCTAGCTACATTTTCAGTACATTGCTGAAGAGATTTTCATCAGCATTCTTCGTGAAATGTCTCATTTCTATTAGAACTTGCTCATGACAAAACAAAGGTTTGCTTTTTATTCCTTTACACAGGGAATTCAGTACAAACACATGGGAATTGATGACAAATGGCTCTGGGTAGCCAAAATTAGCATTCAAAGAGCAAGATCTGACAGACATCAACAACTCAAGAGGCAGAAGAAGCTGAACATACTTTACTACCTCTGCCCTTCAGACTGGTGATTACTCTTAAAATTACCTGAGAACAAGTGTGCTACAGATTGCTGGAAAAAGGATTGCTCCCAATTTTGTTCTATTTGTTAATGCTAAGATGATTGCTTTTCTTTCTTAAGCAAAGCCTTGCCTCAGTCTTTATGGCTACTGTTATTTTAAAATCCAAATTCACATAAAACAATTGTCTGTGTGGATAGGTAAGAATATTAAAAGTACACTTAATGAAAGATTTAAAAATTATGTATAATCAAATATCAGATATGTTCCTCTGCCCCATATTATGTTAAGGAAAAGGGCAATTTTAACAGTTTGCAATGTTTACTGATGTAGCTCAGATTTAGAGGTCATACTCCTAATACTCTATTTATTGAGTTACTTTATGAACAGTCTCCCATACCAGTCAGTTACTAAGTGAATATGCTGAATGCACAATGGTGTATCAATATTATAGGTGTTCCTTTTCACTCAGTAGAAATCTTCCTCCAGTTATGGACTGTCTGATTCCTGCCTCCCTTGAAATCCTTTGAATTATTTTCAGTTACCCCAAAATTAAAGGCCTGGTATCAGCTATAGACAATGACAACTGCAATGACAAATTGACCTTCACTCTCCAAAATGGTACTTTGCTATGTTGTTTAAAAAACTGCCTGTTTATTACTAAAACATAAGCTATTATTTCATTGCCACAGACATTGGATAAAGGGTAGGATACAGGAACATGGGTGAGAAGGAATTTAGTAACCTGAAGGGATTTCTTCAATTCTGCAGAATGACACAGTTTTTCTACAAAAGTAGAGCATATAGATTTAGCATTAGTGGGGACTGAGCAACTCAGATCATCTTAAGCAAAGTATTTGTTCTTGATACAATATGTGCATATTTTGGAAGAAAAAAAAGGTTTCCTTAAATACTAAAAGTGATTAATGCATAACTGTAGATATTTAAGCCTTCGAGCGGACATTGTATGCAATAAGGTACCAAAATGCATTTCCAGCTCTAATTTCCACCAGTTGTCCACATAATTAGATAATGTTCTTACACATTTTACCACAGAAAAAGCCTCATAGTAGTAGAAACTGTAAAAGGAGTAATGGATGCCACAATATCAGCTAGCCTACCTTCAGGTCTGGAGGGAAAACTCACCCCTACTATTTCTCAAGACGGTTTTTAAACCAACCCCTAGATGGAAATGCCATAATCTCCTCAGTGCCCGCCATTATTCAAGCTAAACTACCTTTTCTTACATTATCTACTGACTTGCCAAAGTCTGCTCCCTATAATTTAAGACCATTTCTACCAGCCTTACCTGCAGCACATGGAGGGGAATTTAATTCCATTTATTGCACTGTTTGATGTAATTGAAGATTTGGATTTCCTACGTTTTCTCATCATCCAATTTGAAGTTGCTGCTCCTTTTGTCAGCCCATCTTTGTGTTCTCCCCCAACCTGTTTTTGGATCTCTGACTGACCTCACTATCTGACATTTGATATACACCCTTCCTGATCTGCAGAATTCAGCACAGAACAGAGTAAAGACTCCTGTTTCAAGACTCTACTTCTGATGATGTGTGCATTCTGGTATGTCTCACTCTAAAAGTATGACACAATTGAGTCATATTTAGCTTGCAATCCTCTATAATGCTTAAATCCCTTTTGCAATTCTGCTGTCTAAGCAGTCTTGTCCTTCTGTCTCTCCTAAGTTGGCATTTCATCTCAAGTGAATCAGGACAGGTCCTTGCAGAATCATGTTTGATACAGCCTTTTGTGTTTATGCTAAACCTGATTTCCCACTCTAGAGTAGACTTTTTATACCAGTTCTGCATTTCCTGAGTCTCACCTCGTGCACATTTTTCTAGTTGTTAGACATGGTGAGGGAGAATAAAATCTGTAAAAGTCAAATTAGTTGACTCCTAGTGTTTCTCCCTTATTCACCTTGTCAGAGAAGAAAATTAGGTTGGTTTGACATGACATGTTGCTTGTACATCCATGCTGGCTGATACTCATTTCATTATCATTTGCTAGATGCCTACAAATTACTTGTGTGAATATATTCTGACAATTTTCTAGGATCTAAGTTGCAATGACAGCTGCATAATTCCTTGATTGTTCTTTGTTACTGTCTTTTCCAAGACAAGTTCAAAGTTTAGAGGAAGATTTTTAAAAAAACCAAAATGTTATGCCTGGTCTTGAGACTGGAGTCTGCTATTTTTCACCTCTGTGTTTGAGAGCTGGCAGAGAACTCAGATTGAAAGAACTCGGTTTTGCTACAATTAAGGTGTGATTAAGCAGATGAAGGAGCAGATCTGAAGAAAACAATCTATTAAGTATTTCAGACTTTCTCTGTGGTAAGAAGTAAATATGGGCCAAACATCCTCTTAGGTAAACTTTACTGTTGTCTTCCTGGTGGTCACATTCACCACATTCCTATTTATTAATGCTGTCAACAGCTGATTTAGCTGCATTTTCCTTGCAAAAAACAATTTAGCTAATAGTGATACTGCAGCAGAAGATTCTACCAGAGACCTATTAGAGAAGATTTACAGATAACAACCATCAGCTTCCACTGACCCATCTGACTCTGCTGTGCCAAATTCAAATTACAGAATGCTTTGCAGTTTTTCTTAGTCTGCCAAAAAGAAATTAGCTTCCCTTTAATACGTGCTACAAATATCTCATTGATGTCCTCTGCCTTGAAGCAATTGAACTGAAAAACAAAAACATGTCTTCCTTTGCACAAAGTTCAACCTTATTTATGGATTGCACAGATCTTGTCATACTATTTGCATTTTTATTACTACCTTGTGCAATGCAGCAATGGGGAAGAAGTTTATATCAAATCTGCCATGTTTTCCTAACCACGCTGGAGTGTTGATTGATGAATCCAGACTGTTCTAAACATCTGACAGTTACAGAATCATAACATGGTTTGGATTGGATTAAAGATCATCTAGTTCCAACCCCTCCACCATGGGCAGGGACACCTCCCACTAGACTCAACATGTTGCTCGGTGCCTCATCCAGACTGGCCTTAAACACCTCCAGGGAGGGGGTATCCACAACCCCTCTGGGCAACCTCTTCCAGTATCTCACCACCCTCACAGTAAAGAACTTCTTTCTTATATCTTATGCTGAAGCACAGCACCATTTGATGGAGCAGCAGTCACTCCACATTGATTTCTAGCTTCATTCAAAGCATTAAATGCTCTGTTGGAGAAGTTAAGGAATACATTCTATTTAATTTCATACCTCCTATAATCACACAGCTGTGTGATATAATATCATCAAAATAACTGTTCAAGGAATGGAAACACTCCACGTGTTAAAACTCAGTAATAAATCTTAAAAGATTCAATTTGCTGTAAATGCTGAATGTTACATAAATACAGAGCAAAGCTCAGAATATTGTAAGAAAACCAACAAAAATGCAATTCATAGTTTTCTAAACAGTTATGATTCGCTCATGTCAAAAAGTGAAAAAAGCTACATCTGTCAGCTTTAGACCTGTGTTTTATTTAATCCTAAATTTTCTCCCTAGTATCTGCAAGCTTTATCAGATTACGCTTCAGTCTTCAATAAGGTTTACTGCTATTAAAAATCAAGAAAATAACTTGGAGGGTACATTATTTTCCAAAGTCCCCTATGATGTCCCTATAATCCAGGTACTAGCCACTATTGCAAAGAAGATACAGGACCTTGGACTCAACCTACTATGAAAGTTCCTAGGTCTTGGATAAATATTTTAGGATTATTCCTCAAAATTGATCTGAGCATCCAGACAGACCAGCTGCACTCTTGTCACAGAACATATGCTTACTGTCATAGCCTGATACTAACAGCTAGTGACACCTCCCCTGCATTGTCCTTCTGCATCTAGGAAGCACAGTGCTAAATTTGGATTTAAATGGAATACAGGTGGCAGATAAGTATAAAGAACTGGTGTGAACAAACAATAGCCTGACAATTGAGAGGAAGTTCAACCAACTGAAGGAGAATGTTTTCCTTACATTAAGCTTATTAATCCTTCATAAGCTGTTTAGTATTGAGGCATGAGCTAGCTCAGTTTTTCATGCTTAAAGAATGTGGTTCTGTCTAACACTGATGAATAGCATAGTATCTCCTAAAGCCATTTTAGTCAGTCAGTGTTTCAGGAAGAAAAATTAAAATCAAGGCTGGTTAAATTACGAAAATCCTGGACAGATAGTGGACGAAAAGGGAAAAAAAAAAAAAAGCTGAGGAAAAAAGAACTTTTTAAGAGGCTAAATAACTGACCGAAGTTCCTTTTCAGCTAAAGACTTACTCATTATGAGAGTCTTGCCTAAATACCTCATTTTCACCATGATCTCTCTACCACAGAGCAACGAGAATAGACATTTGCTGGAACTGATAGGAGGTATACACAGACTAATACTGAACATCTTCCTCGATACACAAGGAATCCTGAAATATTACTCAAATTTCTGAGAAAGGAAGCACTCATAAGATGTACTCGGAAGCTGTAGCAAGCAAACTGCTATGGACACCAGGATGGAGAATGCCATACTAGACACTGGCCATGGCAAAGGCATTGAGAGCCTGAGCCTGTCTTGATGCTTGACAAAAAGGTGCTATTTATTCATGTACCCTCAAGAAGAAACATGTCAGCTCCTATCTGTAAAGAATGCAGAATAAAACATCTGAAGGAACTCTCCTCCTCTTCTCCATCACCTCATATTTTGGCCTCAGCAAGTCCTGCTGTGCACTGTCTTTCTGAATGGCCACATACACGCTCAAGAAGATTCAGTTAAGTTTCCCAAACTGCTTCTATTAACATGCATATTTTGCTTTGTTACTAAAGCTGATGTAGAACACTTCATTAACAGTTTACAGCCAATATTTACAAAAAATATTTAAAGCAAGTAGCTATAAATGATGCACATATCTTTTCTGGGAATCAACATTACTTTTTAAAAGAAACTTTTTAAAAAATTTTATTATTACCTGTTAATGAATAATTCAGACTTTTTACATTTGGTCCAGTGAAACAGGATAAAAATCGGCAGAGGACAAAATATTTTTCTGCTTTGTTACAGAAAACACTCAGTCGTATTTATTTGAAATTATTACTTAAGTTCACTCTTGTCTATGTCCCAGAAACATACACAGAATAAAAATTCCTAGAAACACGGAATTAAGAAACCTACATCCAGCAGCAATACTATAGAAGACAACTTATATGGATGTAAGAAGTTTGGTTTCAGGGCTTGAACCCTTTATCAGGGCATAGTCAGGACTTGAACCCTTTATCACAAACACAACAAAACAATCCACCCATCATAATAAACACCTCAATGAGCATCTGCAAACTTCTATGCAAGTTACAAGACTGAGGAAAACAGAACTCACTTCTCATAGATCACTGAATTTTTCCAATATAATGAAATGTAGCCAGAAAAGATTTAGGCACCTAGAAATTAGTGATTATACTGCCCAATATTTAGGCTTCTGATAGATGCATAAGTCTACACAGGATTTCTGATAAGGTGGTGTATCACCCAGGGATCCTCTATAGGTGTAAGACTGAGCAAATTTTAATTCACAGGTTATAGAAAATAGATTTTGCATCCTATCTAGCATATCCCAGACTTCAGCGAAAGTCCTGGAAGGTTGTGTCTGCTTGCATAGCAGTAAGTAAATGCAGCAGCAGCATGAACTGTTGTTAGGGGAAGCCTTGCCATTCACTAGCCTGCTCCCACCATGCTCCCAACCAGCACTGTTGTACTGGTGCTGTCAGAGGGTACATCCCTGCCTATTGTTTTAGAGAACTAGCAACTTCAGCATCACCTTCTGGAGATGCAATTGACATTTTTGAGCTTAGTATCCTGTATTTTATTTCTCTAGAGGCATTACTTTTCTTTAACAGAGTAATCTGCCTTCATTTTTGCCCACTCAGATCTGCCAAGGTCCTTCTGGGCCTGTCTTCCATTAGCATTGCATTTTACTATCTATAAGAGTCAAAAGGCTTATTAACTAGATAGTTAAGAGAGCATAACAGAAAAATGTGGAGGCTTAGTAGTCAGGACACGAACTAGGGTGAGACCCGATTTCTGTCTGGAATTCATTTGAAGTCCTTGAGTATCTGGTTGAATGCAGGCTGTATCAAAACTTCAACAGAATTTGTAATAAAAATTTAGTATCATTATCAGTGATCACCTAGGGCAGTACAACCTAATTCTCATAAATGACCTATAGTTTCAAGTATTTATTCAAAAGAAAAGTCTTTCATAAGGTCAGAAAGGATTGCTCATCAGAGGCTTAGAAATTACTCCTCTGTCAGTTTCACACATGGCAAAAGGATACACAGTAATTTTCAGACTTGCATCAGGTTTCATTATTTTTCTGATAAAGAGTTTTTTTTTTCCCAAAGAAAGAAAAAATTCTCATTTAATGGATTTCTTAACTAGCATATTCTTTCATGTTGAATCTAGTATTGAACATAATTTTATGCAATCATCCTTGGACTGTGAATACGAATAAATTATTTTTAGTTTATCCTGGCATTCAGAATTTGATTGCTTTTGTACAGCTACGATTTATTGTAATGTAGGAAAGTTCTCCCTCCCCTGTAAATGTGAGAAAGAAAACTAAACTCTGTTAAGATCTGAATACTCATGAATACCCTGAACATAAAGAGAATTTAATTTTCAGCATCTTATAGGAAATTCAGATTCATTCTATTTACAAGGCTAGTGATGTTTCTGTCGGGGTTCCGATTCCTTTCGGGGCTCCTATTCCTTGGTCGGTGTGATCGGCGGAGGAAGAATGCGAGCAAGCTCAATATGAGTGATAAGCAGACTTCGACTTTATTTAGCTCAGCCGGTACATTTATAGAGTATCTTATGAATAACACACTTGTCTCAGTCCCTGCTGCAGTACAGTCATTGTTCTAACTACAGTATCTTGTTAGTGTATAACTTTGTATACTACATGTTAACTTTGTATCTTCCTAATGCTGTTCTCAGCACCTTCCCGTGGGACCCAGTGCTGCTGTCAGCACTTGGCCTTGCTGTACCCGAGTTCACCATCGGTCAGTATCTTTCCTCACATGCTGAATCTTTCAGTATAGCAGTAGTATGGCCAAGGCTATCCCAGGCCTCAACTACTAGCACTGGCTTTCGGCGCACAGAGGACCCCAGGAATGGCCATGTCCTCTCCCCCTAAGCCAATCCCCAACATGTTTCCATGAGAATCAGAAAAATGATGTAAATTTCTTTACCTTGCCCCTTCCAGGTCTGTCATACGTGATGGCTAGGCATGTTCTCCCAGGACAGCACCTACATCTCAAACTACATCAGCCACGTGAAGTGGGGCAACAAAGGACATCAAGTCACTCCAGTAAAGCTAGATGAGGTTCAACACTGAAGCCACAGGAAAACCCCTGACCTGACATCCATGACACTTTCCTCGAACTTCCCAGTTACAACCCTGCAAATCTCTGGGGAACACCTGAAGTTCCCACTTTGACACTTGATGGAGAAGGAAGAGGTAGAAGCCTTGAGTGCCCTGCACTCCAGCACTGTCTGCGGAACAAAATTTGACACTACCACAGATGAACAGACAGGCAAATTTTGCCCAGAGCTTCCTTTATATATCTAATGGGCATTGATTTTAACATAATGATTCATTTATCGTGGCCCTTCATAACTAAAGCTGCAATAAAAATGACTGCAGTATGCTATGCAGTCAACTTCAGTGATGTGTTAATCTAAAAGGCTGATATAGAGAAAGTTTCATTGGCTTGGAACATGTTTCAAATCTTCCCACATACTAGTGGAGATTGTAAATTTAATCTTTGTAAAAATCTAATTCCAGGCTGAGAACAGGTATATAGCTCTTATAGCTCCACTTACCTAAAGTCATTCCTTTAAAAATGATGAAATCTTCTCTGCTGAGTTAAAAAAATTATTCTGAAACCAAAGAAAAACATCAATGTAAGCATTAACTATTCATAAATTGTTCATTTCATGTCTGATAACTGAAAAAAACCCAAACAAAAAAAAAAAGGTGAAATACAAATATCTGACAGTAAAAAAGTATCCAGAAGAGAGAAAATTAAGAGAAACAAAAGATGAAACAGGAGTACCAAAACTAGGACAGAAGCCATAGGGTTCTTCCCTGAACCTTGGATGATACAAATCATGACAAAGTCCTGAAGAATGAGCAGTGATGCAAAGCAAGACTCCAGTCTCACTTGCAAGTGAGTACCACCAAGCTCAGGAGAAATTTGACTTTGAACAGAGAGCAGCATGCACAGGTAGTATTTCTTGGCCCTGAGCCAGAATATAAATTATTTGCAGGGCATCCTCTCTGCTGAAGTGCTCTGCATGACTCACAGCTGAGGGAGCAGGACCTCTGAAAAATTTAAGCAGGGAGCTGGGAGTGAGCCACAGCATGAACAACTGTGAGTGCAGCCTGATCATCTGCATAGCTCTCTTAATCCTGTGCCATATGGCCTCTCTGTAAAGCTTGGAGATGTCACCTGCTCTATGGCTTGCTTGTCAGTGCTGGTCAGTCCTGCTGAATGCCTACCTGCACGTACCAGGGTATTGAATGACCTGAACCTCAGAGCAAGGAGCTCTAATCTAAAGACATATTTAAAGAGTCCAATTCTCTTCTGATTTAAAACAGCATTCAAGTGTTTCTTCAGCTCCTGACATTGACTAGCAAGGAACAGCAGGGCAAAAATATTAGGGAATATTCCTTGCAGTAAGTGCAAGCTCACCATTACTCTCTATCATTCTAAAGATTCCAAGAAGCTTTAAATGCCCTGCAGCAATTGGAAAGATAGTTTTACAGTTAAATGGGCATTTGCATTTTAACTTAACCAGCTAGACTGCAGTGTCTCAGATTCTGATTTATTTCTCCCCTGTTCAAATAAACCCAATAATACAGATTACACCCTATTTTCAAGGGTGGAAAATTTAAAGTTGCCATGTAGAAACAGCTTTCCCTTTTCTCTTAAAATAATCTTACGGCTTCCCCAAGACTATGATTCTTTACTATTTCCACCACTGCAGTTTGAATAACCTTCTTTTAAACTAGTGACTGCACTCCCCTCCTTTAATCTTGTCTTGTTTGACTGATTACAAACAAATAGAGCATGAGCTACAAAGGAAGAACTTTTGCTCTTCATCAGCTGACAGAAGACAAGCTATTCTCAAGCTCTCAAACATGGACCTGCTGGTTTATAAATAACTTCCAGACAGTCACATTTAAGCCTCCATTATAAAAAAACCAAAAAACAAACAAAGAATTGAGGGGAAGAGACACAATTGGACAAAATTCCTGTTCTGGATCATTTAACCATTAAATTGAACCAGAAATTCAATTATTTGGTTACACTGTATAGAAAATACTTGAGCAGATTATCTCTACCAGAAAATTGGATGCAATTATCCTTCTTGCATTTCTGTAACATGCATGTGCTGGCAGGATTTTCTTATCGGAATGATCACACAAATTATTAAAACACCTGGATACACCTGAGTGGTCCACATGATCCTTGTTTTTCTCATCATTTTATGTCATCCAAGTGACAATTACTGACCATTTTAGCTAGAAATGGCTGTGGACATGTATATGCTTTGAAGTTTATGTGACATCAAGTGGAACTAAATATTGCTATTACTTTAAAGTCTTCAACTTAGAATGAAAATATGGCAGCTATACAATATCAAATACCTCATACAGACTGACTAGCGAAGGTAAGTTGAGCATTCTTCGCCTGCATTTCTACATGTGTAGAAATTGTAGCTTTGTAACTGCACATGTTCCACTATTAGATGCTTTAAAAGCAAAATTTGAATTTTTCTCCTTCTACTAGAAAGCTGTAATAAAACAATCGTATCGTGTTATAACTGATTTATATTAAAAAAAAAAACAAACCAACAAAACAACATGCTGGAACCTAGCTGGATGCTATTTCTTCCTTATGACCAGGTTTCTCTGGAAAAACTCTTAAAAAAAAAAAAGCTATTTTCATAGTTTTGGTGCTATTTTGAGGGACCTTCCTAGAGGTTAAATGAAACAAAGGAACACAGACAAGTCAGGCACCCTGGGCTCTTCCATGACCTTGTATATTCAGTGCTTCCAGTTTGTTCGGATTCCAAATACCTTCAGTATTTTACTTGTGTGTGACTGCTGCCTTTAACTTCAAAAGGACAACCAGCATAACAAGTAGGAAGCTGTCAAAAGTGTCCTTTTGTGCCCTTGGACAGGGATATCATGCATCCACATGTGCTACATAGAGAATTTATATTTGTACTAATTTACCTTCCTGCTGCTTTAACACAGATTATGCAAGCATTAAGAATGCAGCCATATTCAAATACGTGTGTAACTGTAATCAGACAGGTAGTGAAGACAATGACAAAGTTGAGAATGACATGCATTTAGTGCATTGAAGATGCTGGCTGAGCGGGACAGATAATTTGCTTTAGAGTTCCCAAATCAAAAGCATCACCTAAATCAACACATTTAATCCTAGAAAGGTGTGTGCTATGGTTTCCACATGAAACTTGTCCTGTTCACTCTTTAACCCTGTACAGCTCCAATAACACATGGGGCAGGAGGGAGACAAACACCTAGAAAAGTGCAGATTCTCAGTTGGGATCCCATTGTCTACAAGGCATCATGTCCATTCTTGCTCCCATACCAAGGCATTTCCATTTGGCAACATCACGTGCCATTAGAAAACTGCCTTACATAGTTACAACTGGAGTGATGGAATATTTAAAGATTAACATGAAACTGCCAAGTTGTTTTGAAAAGCTACAGGCAAAGGAGATGCTCAGTCCTTTTCACTCACATGGCCTGAAATCACCCCTCAGTAGTCAGGCCCATTTAGGAACTGAGATCCAGGACACATCTCTGGCAAAAATCCTGAGACTTCCCATTTCCTCAGAGGATACCCCTGATTTGTAAGTTACTCATCAGATTACAAAATCACTTCAAAAAAGAACACTGTCCATGTTATACCAAATACTTTACACAGATGCACACAACTTCCCCTGGCTGTGAAGATTTTCTAACCTTTGCAGTTTCAAGGCTTTCTATTAAACAACACTTCAGCAAGTGAGAATCCTACTTTCAATTGCAAAGCCAGTTTCCAGAGTGCTGTGCTGTAATTTAATAGTGCTAAGTAGTAGTTTGAATTTTAAAGCCTGCTTTTAGCAGTTTGAACTGCATTTTCCACAAGACTCTAACTTCTGAGCCCACAGTTACGCAGCCAACAAACCACACATTTGAGAAAATTTAAACATGGCCATCAAATGATGGCTGACTGATACCACCACAGCTATATCATGTCCAATAAAAAGAGATTATGGAATGTCATAGATTAGCAGAATTAATCTTAAAATAATATTATTCTTGGAAAGCAGAGATAAACTTTCAGAGTCACCATCAATAGCTTCTCCTGCAAGCAGAGACAAACCAAGTTTTCCTCAAGGTTTTCTGTTGTGAGTGGTGAGCTCAAATCAATCTTTTCTAGCTGTTTTTAATCTGTTTTCTGTCACTCACCTTCTGTCACCAGCAATTCTATCTCAATCTTTTCTCCATGCTTTCACTTCGGTATTGGAATTCAGCTTTTCTCTTCTTTTTTTCTATATTTTCATGTAATGAACACTTCCTTTGTTGCTGCATTTACTTTTCAACTTGTGTATTTTCATAGCAAGAACTCTCTGTGGCAAGACTTGCTCCAAGATGTACTTCACTGCATTTCCTTCATAGCACTTTCCATCTTTTTACTATGGACTGCTAGTCACTTTAGTATCTGTTTGTTGTTTCAAATACAGAAATCACAATGGAAGTCCACTGAATAATCATGCACTTTCAGGAGGAAATCCATAAGAAAAACCTAGAGAGAAATTAGAGAAATAAGCCATTGGGGAAATCCATGTAGAGATACGAAGGCGTTTGCTGATAATGACAACTAAACATTGAACCCTGATGCTGACAAAGCTTCTAGCAGAACTGAAAATAGAAGGGAATGAATGGAAAGGGCCTAAAACATACACTCCATCTTTTTCACTGGTACTGCCTAGCTCCAAGTCCTCAATGCCCCTGCCATTAGCCTCCATCTCTTGGTTCCTGTGTGAAATACTATCATCATCATAGTTCACTCAACATGGCCCATTCCAATTTCCAATTCTTCTTGGGACTCCCATACACTCACATCTGTACCTTAAGCCAGCAAGAAAAAGCCAGATAAAGGTAGCCCAGAAAGAGGGAGGTCAGGAATGATCAGGATTCACATCACAGAACTCCCAGCATGAAGAGGGAAACTCTACATCTGAGCATACTGCCAAAAGCTTCTCATTACTCTTCAGTTCTCACAGGTGGGACACCGCTCAGGGACCTGCCATAGCTGTTTCCCATAACCCGAATGCACTTTCTAGGAACGGCCTGCTCCCCAGGCTCCTGCTCCTCCTTTACAAGTGTGAATCCTCCAGCTGCTACTGAATGTAAATGAATCTATAAAACACACATACCTTTAATAGCTCGCTAAGGACACAAGCTCCAACAGAAGACAGTCCGTGCTGGGGAAGAGTACCTCAGTAAATACAAGAGCCGGCAAGAAGCTCGTTTCTGGGACTTTTGGAAGCCGGAGAAAGCCGCGAGGCCGGGCGGTGCCCTGTGACAGAGCTTCAAACGGGGCGAGAACTCACCAACAGCCCCGCCCTCGCACATATAAAAGGGGCCTTTCAAGGCAGAGACAAGCGGGCAGTGGGTGTTCCCTCTCATTAAGGAAGGCGATGGTGTCCAGCCGGCGGAGGCTGCGCTGCCAGGCGCAGGCAGAAAGGGCGTGTGAGCGCAGAGAGAGCCGTCCCAGAGCAGGGCAGTGTCCCGGCCACAGCTGCGGGCGCTGCCGGAGCCTCTCGCTGCTACCGAGGGGCAGCTCGGAGGGGCCGCTGCGCTGTCAGCAGGGGAACCGTCTGCTCAGCCTGGTGGCAGAGGTCTGTGAAGAAGTGGAAAGTCTCAGGTCCATCAGAGAAGCTGAGGCAGAAATAGACTGGCGGAGCAAGACTTTGTCTTCCTTAAATCAAAGACGGGAGCTTCTGTCCGGCAGGAGCCAGGACCATGTTCCCCTGCACCGTGCCCTGGTCAGGCAGAAACATGAACGAGGTGAGTGAAGTTGGAGTTTGGGGCAGTGGATGAGCTCCCTCCCTGCTCTCTTCAGCATCTCTGGTTCCTCTGAACAACAGGTGGGAGGTTCTGGCTGTTGAAGGCCCAACAAATGAAGATGTGAGGGATGAGCATCCCTCACTGCCAATGTCTTTGCAGTTGGGGAGGCTGCTGCTCCAATAAAAACCTCANCGTTGTTCACTAGTTCTTCGGCACCTCCCCCAGGCCTCCAAGGACATCACGAGGCTATGGCTCCAACCTGGCGAGGTCTGCCTCAGGCCTCGATCGCTGTCTTTGTCTTGCTCCGGGAACTTGATGGCAGTCGTTAACTCCCTAGCCTGTGCCCATCCCCCAACAGGGAGGCCCATAGCTCCAATAAAAATCTCATCTACAAGTAGAATAAGATGAGTTGTAGCCACTGGAGGTTTCCCCTTCAGGGGAAGGGAAGGCCTGATGTGCTGGGCAGAGCCCACTCACAGGGAAGTCTCTGCCTTCCAGGAGCCTATGTTAAGTATGAAATCTTAAATCTCTGAAATCTGTTAGTCATCTGCCTACTGTCCATTGCTTATTTTCCCGGTAGGTGGAGAGGGGACTAACTTGTAGGCCCAGGGCACCCTTTTGAGAGTTTCAGTCAAAACAGACATTCCCCATCCATAAGTGCATACAGGATTTGGTTTACTGAGCTGCCCAAAGTGCTTTGTTCTTCACTGGCTGAGCCCCAGTTGGGAGCAGCTCTTAGCCCTGTGTGAGCACTCACCTGGGAGAGCTGCAGACCCTGCCTGCCCCGACAGCCCAGGTCCCTGCTCACGCAAGGTTTTCTCTAATGGACCACATGCAATCACCAAACTCATATTTACAAGGGGTCTGGCTCCCAGGAGAGGCCTGATACCTGAATGCCATATCAGAGTTGTGTTTTTTTGAGTCATATTCAAGAAGTTTGGAGCCAGAAAAAAATCCACCCTGTTTTGTTGGGGTCAGTGGCTGCAGGAAATGCTCAAATATTTCTGGTGAAAGTGAGGGGAAAAAAGTCATTGAGTGGAAGCAATTCTTACCAGCAGAAAGCCTCTCTGCTTGCTGCAAGTTCTGCTGGGCTCCAAGCTGCACCTCTCCATTGTTTGCTTCATCCCCATCCCTGAGGCACAGCTGTGTGCTGTCAGCTCTGTGTGGCCACAGAGGGGGTAGTTATAAATGTAGTTATAAATGTGTAATGACTGCTTTTACAGCTCTCTGTCAGGCAGGGAGCATGCCATTCATGAGCCAGTGCAGTGGTGATGTGTCTGCATCAAAATACCAGTCAACCTAATGGGGAGAAGAAAGTGCTCATAGAGTGGGAGTGGTGACAGGCTGGAGTTAGGTTGCTGGCATGGCAGCAGTAGGGCATCCACCAGCCCAAAATGCAAGAGCAGGAAGCCTAAAGGTTATGCTTCCCCTGGAACTTAAACCATCTAAAACATGTGAGAATGTACCTCTTACGGACAGATTTTTTTGCTTGTGATGAGTATGCAGCTCTGGGGACAGGTAAGGTGTTGGTTGTGGGAGGCACCCTGCTATCCATGCCATCTTGCTGGTTGGCTTCATGAATCACCATCTTTGAAAAGTGGTATGTTCTCATGTGTTTAGATGGAGGGGAAATGCAGCAAATTACTTGATCTGAAGCTGGTTTCCTGTTTTCCAAAAATTTTTTAATGTCTAATTTATGCAAACTGTTTACTCAAACAGTCTCTACTGGTTGCTGCATTTTCTCTTAGAGGCAGTCTCTGTTGGCTACTACTTTCAGAGTTTGGGCCTTAGAAGCTCTTTCAGGTCACACTGGTGTGGTTGTTGAAGTTCAGATGCTTAATAGCTGAAAACCCTGCTTCATAGCACAGAGCTGTAGTTCAGGATTCATAAAGCAGGATGGATTTGTCCTGAAGCCACTAGGATTTTAAGTATGACCATAGCAACAATCTTTGTCTTTCCCTTGAGAGTTCTTAATAGTATTAAAAGGCAATTCAAGTTTCTCAGATGTGTATGTAAACTCTTGACTGCAGCTTTGCTGAAGAGGAATAAAAAGTATTGTGTATGGAGTGTTTTGCTGTGGCCACCGAGTATCCATTTTTTAAGGAATAGATGTTTAAACTGGTGAAGCTAGAGGCTTGCTGGCCATCATTGTAACACACACTTACTCACAGTAAATCCTTTTCTGACACATACTGACAGGTGCTTGTTCTGAGGCATTTTTTATCCCAAACTGACAGGTGGAAGAAGAGATAGTCTATAACAAGAAGTGAAACCTATATGAAACTCCACTGTCCAGTCCTGTCCTTGCTGGCCATCAGTGGGAAACTCCACTTGGGACATCACAGTTCTGTGGTGTAGCTCCTTGGAACACCTTCACTCAATGGCACAGCTGTACAGAAAGCCAGGTCCGGTGGCAGCTGATGCAGAAGCTGGGGCTGGCATTCTTTGTGTCCTTTCCTGCTGGCAGTCCTTTCAAGTAGCACAGTCTTGCCAGTTAACTTTTTTTTTTTTTAGCAACTTTTTTAATACATCCATGCCCGTATTATAATTGTACTCCTCCATGCAGCTTACAGACTGACTGTGAGTGCAAGTAAAACTCCCCCTGCTCTTTTTCTTATGACTGCTTTAACCAGTGCACGTGACAATTTAAAACAGATCCCTGAATGAGAAAAGGTGAATCATAAAGAGAATAGTGTACAGCAAATGTGACTTACAAATTGATAGACAGGCTTTGTGAAATGCTTAACATGCACTTGAAACATTGAGCCTTGAACTATTAATTCTGTTGTTTCCACCTACAGTTGCCCTATTCTTTTGCACATAACCTCTCTTTCCAGAGATACTTGGTAAGCCAAAAAATATAGCCTGCCCTTGGAAAATCAAGAGTTGTTATCATGAACCCTTGCTTTGGACAGGTTACAAATGCACAGCTGTTCGCAGAAAGCATTTCTCTAATTCAGTGCTCATACATTTTATTGAGTCTCATGAGGAATAGAAACTTTAAGCAGAATGTAATTTTTGCTGTAGTGAAATTTAACAGCTTGATGCACTGCTGTCTGTTTAAGGGAAAATAACGATCAAGTTGATGTTAGGGTCTAATGGTATAAACATACTTAAAATTCACTTTTTGAGTAGACTGATCTTTTTTGGAGGTGCCACGTGACAGCCAGAATGGATGGAATTATTTGATATCTTAAGAAGGAAAGACAGGACTTTTGGTACATTAGAAGACTGCAAACCAGAGCATGGCTGACACTAGACTCAGTGGAAGATTCAAAAATAATGGAGCACATTGGATTTGTCTGTTGAAGGGCAGGTAGGAAAGGACCAGGGCTGGTCAGACTGTGAAACCAAATTGCCAGGATCTGTTCATAAAACTGTGCCATGGTTCCTCCTCTGAAACTGCCATTGCCCTCCAAAGACCATCCTTCTTATGCTTTTGTCTGTTGTGTGTTTTCTGGCACAAGGGGGCCTTCTGAGGAAAGTCATCTTTCCATTTTGTCTATCCAGAACCACATTTGTAACCACTAATGTTTCTACAAATGATAAGTTTAATAATGACAGTACTCATAGCTTTTATTTTCTTCCTTGTATCCTCTTTCTCAGCATGACAGAAAAAAAATGTTTAAATAAAAGCATGAATGTCTTAATTTTTCTCCCCAAGCTTTTCCAATTTAAATCTCTCCTGCTCCCACTTCTGTCAAGAACATTCTCCTTCAGTGCTAGACAATCTAAGCAATAAAAAGTGAATCAACAAGTGCTCACTTAGGCAAAAATCAAATCTGTGAAGTTTAGAAAGTTATCTGCAGTAGTTAGTTATTCGTAAGCTGAGTTAAATGCTCCTATTTTGCCTTTATCAGGGAGTAGAACTTGCAGTCCCCAAGTGCCCCAGAAGCCTTTCAGGATGGCAGCAGTTATACTGCTCAGCTGTAGGATTTTGTGACCCACCTGTTAAACCAGATGCTAAATCACCTCCACAAATCCTCAAATTTCAATATTAGAAGTGTTAGCATCTAGGAACTCACAGTTGCTAAAAGGTTGTGGGGTTTTTTTGTTTGTTTGTTTTCAAAAGCATTCCTTTTTCTCTCTCATTCTGCAGACACTTCTTCAGGAAAGTGATAGAGGTTGACCTGAGAATATTTTTCCGAGCTTCTACATTTCTTTTCCTGTTGCTTTTCCTTAATTATTTTGTTACAACCCAGCATGTGGAAATGGGTCCACAGTGCATTGCAGCATGTTAAATGGTGCAATGGAAAACATGTCAAGCAGGGTGTTAGTGTTAATATCTATGTTACACTTGGTCAAAAAACAGTTAAATGGAGCAATGTCCTACTTTGCTCGTTGAGAGTAAATGATGCTTGAAAATGTTATACCCCTATCATTTGTCATCACTGAGGACTGGACATCTCAGATTTATACTGGTGAAAATTAATATATATTCATTTGATATTTCTATTAATGAAAAATGAATAGCCTATAATGGGACTTCTTGCTACTTCTTTAAATGAAGATTTAATGAAGAATTATTCAGTTGTTCTAGTCTGAATCTACCCAGAAATAAGAGCATAACAGAAAAGACTATTAACAAATGAAATAGCAGTAAAAAAAAGGGAATACCTTGCAATACCAGGGGCTTTTATAATCACTCTTCTTCTGGTTTGTAGGTGCTAAAATTATGTGTTATGTTGAAAACACAGCTTAACTGCCTGAATGTGATCTGCTAATATCATCAGACTTCTCCATGCTCCTAGCTGAAATAATGAGCTAAGATTTTTGCAATTACTTTATTATCCATTAGGGGAAAATCTATCAAATAAATGTTATTAAAATTTTAGAAATTGCTCTTTAAAAGCCAATGGTAGAAACCCAAGGGTGGGAGTGATGATGACCTAGAAGGTACTGGTAACTTGAGTTTAGTTATTGCACAGTTACAGGGATGAACTATTCTTGGCTTTGAAAGCTTGATGGCTGCTTGGCTGCTGTGACTCTTGAGGCTATGAAGCCTTCAGTCCTGTAAGAAGCAAGCCAGAGAAACAGTAGAATCACACCCTTGGCCTTCAGGAGAGAAGCTTGTTCAGGGATATTTTTGACAAGGTGTCACAGGAGATTGCTCTGGAGTGTGAGGGGACCTGGGAAAGTGGGTTGACCTTCAAGAACATCCTCATCAGAGCAGCAGAACAGGCCATTCTGGCCATGTGGATAGTCAAGTAGGTGGCTGGCGTGCATGAATGGGGTTCTCCTGCCAGAGTTCAGGCACTTGGCAAGCCCATGAATGATGGAAAGCACTTGCCAGGAGCAGCAGAAGGCCATTATTTGAGCAAGCATGGAAAAATGTAGTAAAGCCACAGCTCAGTGAGATTTGAAATTCATACAGGACTTGAAGAACAAGAAGAGACACAATGACATAATGACAGAGGACATAGAAAAGTCTGATGCACTTGATGTCTTTCTTGACACCCTTTATTTCTAAATGGTGCAGTCTGCCCCTGGGCTCTGAAGCACTGAAAAGGAAGGAGAACAGGGGGGAGCACTTCAGCTAAGCTGCCCAGGGAAGTGGTGGAATTCTCATTTCTGCAGTCACATATAAAATGGTAGATGTGGAGCTGTGGGGCATTACCAAGATTGTACCCAGAAGGCTAACAGAAGTGGCTTTTTCAAGACTGTACCAAGATCCCCATGTTCAGTTTTGGCTTCCCCACTGCAATAAAGATACTGATGTACAGGCGCAAGAGCAGCTCTTGACTTGCTGCCAAGGCTGCCACCAGCATTCAAAACCCAAACTAGTTCCTCCCTGCTAGTCAGACTGAAGTGACTCAGTTCAACATACAAATAACACCAGGTAGTCCATGATATAATATCAGGTAAGATCATCTAATGGCCTCATATTTTGTGAACATGTAAAAATGGATATGACAAAGAATAGCACACGCTCTTTCTTATCCTTTATGTAATCCAATCTCCTTTTTTATTTGATCTACATAAATTTCCCTCTGCAGAGACAATTCCTGAGAAAGAGAAGTGAGGCATTTTGTCACATGTCTATACTGTGGCCAGAAACCACTGGATGGTTCAGCGCTTCAGTTTTTAGCAGGTCTGTACATAGCACATCAATTTTTTAGCTTTGTTTATTTGGGTCATCAGTGTGTCCCTTTAGTGCACCAATGCAACAATGTAATGTCTGAAAAAAATACTGTAGAAAAACTGAGAGAAACTGATCATCTTCCAGGTCACTACTTGGAAACCCCCATGTGTTCATTTGCAGCAAAACTGAGCTGTAGCCTGGCAGCTGTGATGGCAGCAGCTCAGTGGGACACAGTTCCCTGTCTATTTGTCATATCAACAACAATGAAAGAAGAGCTTATGCTTAGCAACACCCCCTTGTTCACTTACAGATCATTATTTAAAGCTTTAAAGTGTATCCTAGATTCCGATGACAACACTAATGACATTATACTAAACTACACTTCATTAAACACCAAAATATTTTCCCTCTGTCATCAATAAACATATTAACAGGATTTATGGATACACTTTTATGAACATACATATGTTCATATTTCTCAACTTGATTTTCTTCTAGATTTGCATCATGTTGTAACATGTCCATCTTTGAAACATGTAAAATTAGGCAACACTCAAATTTTTTTAATAAAAGTTAAATGCACAGTTGTGACGACTGCTTTTTCATGTATACTGATCTTCAGCATCTTTTTCTAATCAAAAAGTTGTGAATTTATTTAAGTATTCTTCTGAAACATGTCACTAACATCTTTCCACTTCAACTTTCTGTCTAATGTTTTCTATCCACACTCATCTGAGCTATAAAGTGAGTAAGGAGGGAGTACCCAGTTTAGGTATTGGTGTTGTGACAAACCTTTTCCCAGCTCTGTCAGCCTCTCTACCAGCCTTTTCATTTGCATCCCTCAACGGTATGCCTGCAGGAGCCTGTCTTGTTTGTTTTAGCTGGACTCTGCAAACAGAAAAATACAATTTATTTCATACAGTCTGCAGGTTTGCCTCTCACCCCGATCTGACCACCAACGACTGTGCAGCAAACTCTGCTTAGTTTATTCACTCATATTTTAGCTTTAGTTTCTTGGCATATTCAGCCTGAATTCAAAGCTCCAAGCACTAGAACACCAGTAGACAGGTAATGGACATCACTGCTCCAGCCTCATTCCATTATTTCCCCCCATAAAATTTTGGTGGGTTGAAGTTGAGTTGCTGGGTGTGTGGCATCCCGTCTGTACTTTAATTCTGCTACCTCTCTTCTGACAGCATCTGCATTTTTACTGTACCCTGCCCACTGCAGCTGCTTCTTGAAATCGTTTCTGTGGGCAGTGGGTTTTGCTTTCTCTTTGGATGCTGTCAGTGTGATAGCACCACTGCTGCAAAGTCAGATAGCACCATAACCACAGTTTACGAAAGCTCTTGGCTGCAGTATCTCGGGTAGAACCTGGCTTAAGCTAGGTGATAAACCAGATTTGCTCCAAACAACTTATCGTCCAGGATCCTCAGACTGGAAACTTCAGTGGTAATGCAACATATTGCAAGGTTGCAGCATGGGGAGCTCAGCAGAGTCAGTGTCATAGTCATAGTCATCTTGGTTGGAAGGGACCTTTCAGATCATCTAGTCCAACCATCAGCCCAACTCTGACAAGCCTCATACCTGGACGGGGACTTGAACCCCTGACCCTCAGATTAGGAGTGTGATGTAGCACACAAGGAAACCCACCAACAGCCTAGGAATGCAGCCAGATCCCTGAAACACCCCAGGAGCAGAGTGCAGGCATCAGGGTGCTTCTGAAAGCTCTATCCACCACTCCAGCCCCTCTGCTAGGCTGCCTCCATTCTTGACCAATGGCTTCCTCTGCTTCATTGAAAAACTGAGCATTGTATGAATCTGTATCAACACTGCCCTACCTGGAATTTCAGCATCTGAGTGACAGCTCTCTCAGCAAACTGAGTCTCACGCAAAGGGCAAAATGTCACTACTTGTCATTAAGGTGTACTGGAAGTGTCCATTACCTGCAGACTGCTTATAATGAAAGGATGGGAGTCATAAAGGTCCCTATCTTGTTTATAAATTCTAGTGGAACAAAAACTTTTCCAGCTACAACATTTCTGAGTCAGTGGTACTGTGGCAGAAGGTTAGAAATTAATTAAAGAATAAAAGCCAGGTCCACTAATATTGTCATTTGAGGCAAGAGACAGGACAGAGACCTGTTCAAAAATCCCAATATGCAGCAGGGCCACCATGAACATGGCTCATGCAAGGCAAGTGGAAGCCAAGACAGAGCAATACACTCAAACCTGATCTCACAATAAATACTCTTCATGATCTAGAAGAAGCTGCATCAAATCCAAAATCACTCCACAAGGCATCAGATCTGATCTGTCTGCACACAAATCTCACATAATGCCTAGTGAAATCTCATAATTACTTTCAAGATTAGCAAGTACTTCCTTGCACTGTCCATAGATCACATGCAACAGAAATAGTGTACATCTTACAAGCCTTCCACATTTGTTTATTGATTGAAATTACATTGTGATAACTTATACAACTACCTGCTGTTCTGACAACACATCTTCATGCTTTCAAGTACCCACTTCTGCCTGTCAGCACTTTTGCAAAAGGTCTGAATTATGAATTCACAGCACTGGAATTTGTACTAACAATAATGAATAAGACCATATTCAACAATGAGAAAGAATAGATATCCTTCTGATTTCACTTTCACATACATACCAGCAATAAATTTCACCTGCACAGCAGTGTGACAACAGAGGGAGTTACAGCCAAAACAAACATCTCTAAATTCTCAATGGCTCTCACTAAAACGTTAAGAGAACCAAGCAAGAAACACCGTGAAACTACTGTGAAACTAAAGAAATTCACCTGCCTTTTTTGTGAGTGTTCTTTTCTGAGGAGGTGTCCCAGTCTTAGATGAATGGAGAATTAACGAGTGTTCAAGTGATTTATGAGCAGCACAGGACTGGAGTAAAAAACTCAAGCCTGCTTCCCAAATGCTCCTTTGAATTCCCAAGGAGACTGTCAGTCTAACAGGACCAAGATTCTGATTTGAGAAAATTATACATGTATAATTTAAAAACCAGGGTTATTACTCCTTGGTTGGCTGTGATGTTTTAATGTTTTTTTTTTTAAGTACTCACTCAAGGAACAAATATACAGCCATTTTTAAAATTCAAGTAAGAAAATGCAAGCACAAGTATCTGCCTGAGTTTAGACAGCAGGAAAACAAGATTTTGATGATCTCTGAAGATACATATTCTTGACATAATTTAAAAAACAGTAAGGCAAATAGCTACCCAAAAAAAACCCCAACCCAAAATACAGAAGAAGTTTTAATAATTTACTACACCAACTAGTTCATTAGCAATGATGAAAATGTGTCTGGGAATAATTTCATCATGTAAAAGCAACAACAAAAGCCTTTAAATCAAATCCCAAAAAAGTAATTTTCAGTGCCCAAGGTTACCTCATAAGACTATCACTGTTCTGCTCTTGTAGTTTTTACACAACATTTTGTGTGAACAGAAAAGCGTGCCTCTGAAAGTATCTGAAGACCTGAAATGGAATTAAGAGTTGCAGTCCGCTTTAGTCCTGGATCATTGTATATGGACTTAACTCCCAAGCAGTGTGGCCCAGTACCTTAAAATAACCATTTTGTTACTTACTGGGCAGAAAAAAAGAAAGCCAGAGTCCAACCTTATGTATCCTGAATATAACCTTTCATCAAAAAGGAATGCAGTAAAATGAGATTTAGAAAAATTAAGGTAAATGTGGAATTAAAAAAAATAGTACATTTTCCAAAGCAACGGAAAGGGACAAATGATCTATTTAAACTCCAGGGAGAAAATAAACTAAAAAGAAAACACAACACCTATTACAGATTCTGTTGAAACTGAAATAATGACTATCTCCTCATCGGAAGCGAGAGTGTTCAGTAATTCCTTCAATATGTGACTTTGCCAGGAGGACTCCATGGAGAAGGTGCTCCATCCCTATGGACAGCCCGCAATGTCTTTTGCTTCTTGTCAAGCTGCTCTCTCTTCAATTTCTTTTCCTGAAAATAAAAAGATGTATGAAAAAACCCCAAACCTAAAATCAAACTAACAAAACCAAACCAAAAGCTAACTCCACCTACAGGAAATATAAGTTATTGTTACACCTTTCTTGCATAAAGGGAAATGTTACCTAGCAATGGAGATCTGCCTTTTGGAGCTAATCCCTTTCAAGGATTCACTCACACACACTGCACAGGGCAACCCTACGTGGCTGTGACATTTGAAGTAATTTACAATTACTGTCTCAAGGATGGGCTGGTTCTGTGTGCTGTCTAAATCAAAAGCCCAACAGAAGGCTTAGTGGATTAAATATTTGTCGTGTATATGATTAGTCTCATTTTAATTACTTTTTTTTTCTTTAAGAGGCTACATAAAACACAGCGCTATGTATGTTACTCTCATTACGTGAGAACACAGACACCTCTTTCTGGACTTACTAACTTGTGCTTGCCAAGTACTAGACCAAACTGAGAACTAAGGAATTTATTTATCAATAAATACCTATCGTACATATTGTAAGAACTGTGAGGTTCTGATGATATTTTCTAATGTTTCAAACAGCATTGGTGAACTTAGGGTAATGATCGATAAGCAAGACATTTGCAATGCGCTTTTCATGCTTGATTAATGATGATTTTCAAGGGACATAACTGCTATAAATATCCCTTTAATAAACAAGATATTATTTGCACTAACAGGAGAAGAGTAACAATAATAGTGAAATATGAAAACAATGACAGTAGTTTGTCATACACTAGATCAACTTGATTGGAAGTTTCCTACTCAATATCTTAGTAAGATCAATGTATGCTTCAATTAAACAGTTCTGGGAAGATCACATTCTTTACCAGTGAGTGCCACATAATAATTGAATTTTAGATAATACAACATTTGAGAGGAATAACAATGAAGCCTCATTTCTAATGTACTGCAATGCCAGGAGATTAAAATTGCAATATAGAAAGTATTTTCAGCTACATCTTATTAAACTACACAAAATGAATAACCCATGTCAGCTGTTTCTAACCCAGAATAGCAACAAATCCATGAGACTCATAATTTCCTGATGTTTTTAAACAGCTTTAGTATGACAAAAATAGGTGTCAAGCACAGTCAATCTAAAGGTAAAACTTCAAGCTTGTTCTATGGCATTTAACCTTACTCACTAGATCTTTAAGAAGTATTCTGGAGCCCTCAACACAAGAAGGACATTGAGCTGTTGGAGCAGGTCCAGAGGAGGGCCATGAAGATGGCCAAAGGACTGGAGCAACTGCCCTATGAGGACAGGCTGAAGGAGTTGGGGTTGTTCAGCCTGGAGAAGAGAAGGCTCAGGGGGGACCTCAGAGTAACTTATCAGTACCTGAGGGGGTCCTACAGAAAGGCAGGGGAAGGACTTTTTAATATGATATCGGATGGGAGGACTAGAAACAATGGATGTAAATTGGAAGGGGTTAGGTTTAGACTTGACATAAGAAAGAAATTCTTTACAGTGAGGGTGGTGAAGCACTGGAACAAGCTGCCCAGAGAGGTTGTGGATGTCCCCTCTCTGGAGGTGTTCAAGACCAGGCTGGACAAGGCACTGGGCATCCTGATCTAGTGGGAGGTGTCCCTGCCTGTGGCAGGGGGGTTGGAACTCGACGATCTTTAAGGTCCCTTCCAACCCAAACTATTCTATGATTCTGTGATTTGAGAGCAGCAGAGAACTCATACTAGGTTAATATTTACTATGCAAAATGGACAACATAACCCATGTAGGATACTTGTTTTACTCTACAAAAAACCAAGTCTCACAATTATTTTCGATTACTTTTGAGATAGTAAACTGATCTGTCATTATAAGCTCTCTGATTGATTCTTCTTCACATTCTACTCCTCAGCACTAGTATACAGCAATGACAAGTGTCAGAAACTGGTAGAACATATTAATTAAATACGATGATCTATCAAACACAACATCTAAACTGACTTCAAGAGTGCTTGGTAAGTAGCAAGAGGCACAGACTTTGAAACAAACAAACAAAAAACCCAAAAAACCCAGAAGCTTAAACTTCCTCAGCAGTACATTAAAGTATCTCAGCTCAAGATTATCTTTTTTATGACAGTATTTTACAAGTGTTAATAGCCTTCTAAAGGGCATTCACTTTCATGCTTAATAAGTAATCTTTTCTTTCCACCAACTTCATCAAACATTCACACAATGACCTCTAAAAGCTTAAGTAGCCGAACTTCTATTAACTATAAAAATAGAATGTTTCCTACATTTTACAAGAAATCAATGGAGAATTTTACACCTCTTTTAGCCATGTGTGGTCAACACCTGGTTCAGAAAAGCTGATGAATTTACAAATTTATTTCTATTCAATATTAACAAAAACACATTAGCATACTTCCCACCATGTTACTGCCATTTTTTCCTTCGAAACAAAAATCCTCTTATTTGAAACAATACACTTAAAAGACTTGTAGGCTTGATGCTGTTTATCTACCTGTAGGCAGACATCTCCATTGTTCCCTTGATAATATGTTGAGAACTTTACTGGTGCTTGTCTCCCCCAGTTCACTCTAGGAGTGCATTTCCCCTATTACTATACAAAGTGAGATAACATTCTGGTCAAACAGGATGCCAGTGCCATTGCCCGATTTGCTTTCTCAACTGAAAATGGGAAGACTAGGTGTGAAACACATCAGTCAATACTTGCACATAGACACCAAAAATCAGGTAACTTCAGAGATATTTCTGACAATCAATCCTCCAACACCTCCTTAATTTTTGAACTGTTGTTGCCATGCAGACACTCACACATCCATTTAGATCTGGTCATTTCCCCAATTATTAAGAGAATCCCACTGAAGTGATGACTGGAGGAATTTATACACAATTTCAACAAAGGAGCCCGTGCAAGGCAGCATTTTTCATTTCCCTAAAAAGGAGTAACTTTTTAAAACTTTATACACAGTGAAAGGCAGCACGGAAGTCAAATATATGAGAGGTAACGTTCATGCTTTGGTAGCACTATGCAAATTGAAGACAGCCTCAGTAAGAGAGTGTTAACTCAGTAACAGAGTGTTAATTACTACTAAGGAAAGAGGTGCTTTGAGTAATCATGAATATTGACTGAGCAAGAAAAAAAATCTAAGACAAGGCATTAATCATTTGAAAACTATGAAACTCAAAAGTCAATGACACATAGGTAGGAAAATGTATTTCCTGTGTATTCTAAATATCAAACACACCATCTCTTATCTTCTTGCTCAAGAATTTTGAGGGATTACCTATGTAATGCTGCCATCGTCTGGCCTCTCTCATAACAGCATGACAAATCTTAAGTATTATACATAAGTGTTCACACTAACATTTCTGGTTTTGGTAAAGTGCAAAAGAAAAAATACCAGCCATCTTTCATATTCCTCCATAGCCTTCTTATCTTTTTCTTCCTTCTTTGCCTGTTGAATTTCTTGCTTTTTCTTCTCTAGGATTTTTTCTACTTTCTTCTTTCTCATATACTCTTCCTTTTTTTCATTCCTACATAGTGAGAACAGAAGATCATCAGACTAAATGTTGCACCTCTGACTGATAAATTGAGTCAAAAGAGATATCTAATACATTTAATGAAAGATTGAAGATATATAATAAAAATCTTCAAAGTCTGTCTTCATAAACTTCATCACCATGCACAGGTACAAATTAACCTACTAATCCATCTATTATGGCATCTTTTCTGTACTAATTTCTCTCTTTTTGGAGTCCAAAGAACAGGTTCAATACTTCTGTGGGTAAGAGTAAGTTGCACACAGTTTGTGAAAACTTTTGGCATGTAAAACTAATACATCTCCTGCAGACACATCTCATTTGCTTCTGAAATAAATCTACATTCATAGAATGTATTCCACAAAACTTTATTTAACTTACTTCCTATGGCTTAGTAAAGAAGCATTAGACTAATCACTTAAGATATTATTCTACCCAATGTACCTTACTTGGTAGTTGAAGTATTTCTACCTGGGTTTAGTCAATAGACTTTGGACAGGAAACCATTTTAAATTACTAAGCTGAAAGAAGTAGTACAACTTATTTTCATTATTATACTTGCTTTCTTGAGCCTGATGCCAAGCATGGCACTGTCTCCCAATAAAAAACACATAATGCACTCACAGCAGACCTACAGCATTTCTAGGCAAGTATTTGGATAAAATTATATTAAAAAATCCATTGGGCCAGTACCATTTTTCAACTGCTGACATGTTATCTCTTTTCTTTTCTGCAGCCAGTTCCTCTTCTTTCTTCTTCCTGATTCTTTCTGACTGTTTTTCCTTTCTGCTTTGCTCTCTTAAATACTCTGCTTTTCTTTCTTTCCATTTTTCAAATGCCTAAAGAGGACAACAAATTCATTAGGAGTCTTATCCCCTTGCTTATTCTGTATTGTGATTTTTGCAACCTCTACACATTCCCATTTTGTAGTATTTCTCTGTTGCACTATTCAGAACTGGGTATCACTATAAGAGTATCTCGCTAAAGAGAATAAATCCTCTTTCCCAGCTGGTAACAGTTCCCTGTCAATGTAGAGTTTAATGTTCAGCAAATATGACCCAAAAATGCAAAAACATTGGTTTGTGTGCAAATGTAAACATCACACACTTCCAAGAGAACAAAAACCAATATAACCTGAGACTTTAGTTAATTTTTACCTCATGCTGGATTAATCAAAATTACTATCAATCACCAATAACTATATCATACATGCATTTATTTACATATTTCATGAGACCTTCTGTGCTGCTTCTGTTTTCTCCTCATTCTCTTCAGCTACTTTCTTTTTCTTAAGCTCCTCGACCTTCTTTTTTTCAGTTAACTTCTTTGCTTCTCTTCCTTTTTTTTTCTTCCAGGCTTCAAAAGATGCAATTGCTTCCTCCCTTTTAACAGCTTCTTTCTACATTGAAAATGACAGTCTACATTTAAACACACTTAAATATAAAACTATAATGGAAACAGCCTGCTCTAAAATCTATCCAATGAAGGATTAGATAAGAGAAACAAATAGATTTGCAGACAACATACCAAGCAATACTCAGAACGAGGCACAAACTCACGAACGGTCACTCGCTGAGAATACAAGATCCAGCGGAGGACGGTCCATGCCAGGGAAAGGAATCTCAGTAAAAAAAAGAGCCGGCAAGAAGCTTGGTTTTGGGGCTTTTGGCAGCCAGAGGAAGCTGCGAGGCCCCGGCAGCTGCAGGAGGCGGTGCTCAGTGAGGGAGCGCGGGGCGGAGCCGCTGCCCCCGGCGGCAGCTTCAAACGGGGCGAGAACTCACCAACGGCTCCATCCCGCCCTCACACAGGTAAAAGGGGCCTTTCAAGGCGGAGACAAGCGGGGAGTGGGCGTTTTCTGTCATTTACAGGCGATGGCCTCAGCTATGAGCAGCTAGTGATGGTCTCCAGTGACTGAAGATACAAAAGAGGCAGTTACTGGACACCTTCTTTGTCTCTACTGATGGAGACTATCCTGAGGAGCATCACACACCTGAGACCCCAGAGGAAGCTGGGATAAAGGAGAGTGCCTTGCTTGATGTGGACTGGGCTAGGGACCAATTAAGCAATCTGGACACTCACAAATCCATGGGTCCTGATGGGGCCTTACATAAATGTGCAGGGAAGCATCAGCCACACAAGCTTTACAGCAGCCACAATGAGAGGGACGTGCCATTTTCTGTTTAAACTCACCAAGTTCCTTAGACACCTCAGAACAATGGAGTGTTGTAGTAAGGCAGAAAGCATGGATAAGCATACTGCGAAGAATTACATTTTACCAAGTTCTTTTTTAAACAAACCTTTTCAGCGCTGTTCCTTAGATCTTCAGCTTTCTTCTTCTCAATTCTTTTCAATTCCAGTTGAATGACCCTTTTCTTTTCCAACCAATTCTGCAAGAATCATTGGAGGATTTCAATACTTTTACAGTCTTTTTCGAGTGTAACTAAAAAAAGTTCTGTTAAAACAATCAAGTATTACTAGAGCAGCACCTATAAAATGACCACAAAGATTACTCTTAATTCTTCCATCTGCTATTTAAATAACTACCCTGTATGGAAGACTAAACTGTGATAAGAAAATTCAAAGGATCTGAAACCATAGCTACAAAATACCAAAAAGTTTAAGGATCTTTAAAATAACACCAAAAAAGTAAACATAAAAAAATGAAAAAGAAGAAAGCATTAAGGGCTCTCATCATTCACTTGGTATATAGCAAAATTATTTACATTTATGGTATCTCTTACAAATACTGACAAAGGCAATAAAATTCAACTCCTCAGGCATTCATAGAGTGTTATCAGTCATCTATACAATCGGGCATAAATTTTCAATGTTTACTTATATATTTGGTATGCTGCTTACAGACAAGTGTCCTAACTGAATTCTACTTTACTTTTAAAAATTAAGGAGACAATGTAAATGCAGATTCAAAGTTCTCAATTCTGTTCTAGAACCACATGATACTACAATAATTTTTCTCACAGACTAGTACCAAAACTCTATTGAAACCCACAAACTAACTGTTATTAAATCCTACACAGAATCTATATAGACTGTTCCTCTGAAGAGAACACTAGACTTGTTTTCACTTTTCCTGAATCCCAACTGAATACAACATACCAGGAATAGAAACTTTAAACTATGCATTTACTTATATTAAAGAAGTAGAAATAAAGGAAAACATTATGTATGTCTGAAAATAATAAGAAAATAAATTATGAACCACCCTATGTTCCACTCTACCTTTTTGGTTTGTAACCTTATAAAAAGGCATGGCCAACAGAAAAAAAGGATTATTAGAGCTCTAAGTACATGCAAGGTATGTACTCAGAAATACTGACTTGAAGAAAATAGGGAATTTTGACTCCTATAACAGAATATTTATGTACACAGTTTTGTTTGCTGATTGTTCTTTTTGGGTTTATTTGTTTTTAAGATCTACCTGGAAAACAGCTGCTCGTAAACTATCTGCTTTCTCAAATTCTGTACTGTTGTTCTGCACAGATTTATCCTCCAACACTTTTAATGTTCCCATATACTGAGATGAAATAGGAGTAACTGATGGAACAGCTTTTGCCTTTTTCTTTAAGCGTGCAGAAGGCAGAGACCTATAAAAATACACACATAAATATTAATGACCTTTCCATTTATTGTAGCTGATACCAAGTAGTGTTCCTTTTACTTCAGTGAAGTTAATGTGATGTTGTTTTTACATGCGCTTGGCTCAGGGCAGTGAGAAAAGAGAAAGGAAGAAGCAGCCCATTATCTTCTGAGGGCTTTACTATTGCCAAAACAAGCTACTGCTCAACATATTCAGCCTCAGAAAGTTTGAATATTCCTTATAGTTTAATCTACTGAACTGCTGAAAACCTGTAAAAGTATACAATGAGCACATGCTCATTGTATCCAGTGGCAAGAGAGTTGGAGTCTGATCTGATCTAACCCTGAGCTAAGAGCATGCCACATCTACTCAGCTGTTCTCTACACATGGTCAGAGGTTGTCAGCAGTGATGCTGTTGACAGAAGAGTAAAGTAGCATTCTTGGGGTATTTCCATGCATCTCAAACTCTGCTATGTTAGACTGTGATACACAGTATCTTTCTCTTACCTGTCAGATAAAGAAGCTTTTGGGATTTGTAGAACTTTCTTTGCTTCACTTGGTTTCTAAGAAATACAGAAGGAAAGTTATAGAATCTCTGAAGCAACAGAACGAGACAAAGACAAAAAGAATTTTACAAGCTAACAAGGATGTTGAGAGTAGGACTCAATAATCCTTAAACTGGAGATATTTCCTGATTTTATGATGATAGAAAATATGCATGAAAGCCACTCAAATATAGAAAGGGTACAGAGTACTTGTTATGAAAAGTAAAACATCTCAACAAACCAACCAACCAAACTTTCAGAATACCTGTATCTTTTCGGAATGGCACTTAGAAATCTATGTTTGTATTACACAGAAATCTAATCTATAGTTAAAAAAATCTAATCTATAATTTAAAAATACAAAGAAATGAAAATAACCCAATTCGGCAGTAGGCTTCCCTGTTAGTATATCAACATTCTTTTAACTGTTTTAAATATTTAGCCTCAACAGTTACATACACATATCTGTGAATTTTCTTATGATAAAGCATAAAGTGCTTTGGGTCTTAGCCATTCTTACTTGAGTGACACCATGGAATAGATCCTCTGCCAACATACTCTGCTCATCCCAATTCAGCTAACAATAGAGATCTCAGAGTTTCACTTGGATAAGGATATTTCATTAGGATTGGAAAATGCACATTTCAGTATCTTTATATGGTTTGAATTATTTGTGTAAAAAGTATTCCCTTACATCTTCCATGAACTTACACAGAATTTATAGCCTCAGTTCAAAAAGCTAAATTGTCAGCTTTAGCAATTGAGTTCTACACACTAAAGGTAACTTCACAAAACATTTCACCAAGCTCCTAGGACATTATTCTACAAAATTATAAAAATGCACAGGAATAATACCTTGCCAGAGCCTTCTGAAGTGTTCTTTGCCTCCTCATGCTGAGATTTATCATTCACTGATACTTTCTGTATTGCATCAGCTACTATTTGCTCTTCCACTACCATTTCATGTGAATCACCATCTGTTGACACTCCTTTCTTTGTTTTCTCATATACTGTCATCATTGTTGCTTCTGTAACAGAAGAGGATTCTCTACTATTGTCCTCCAGTTTCAAGTCACTGATGTTGATCAGATCTTGATCTAGTGTGAAAAAAAATGATTGAGGGGACATGTGAACAAGAATTTCATAATTTCTGAACGTATTTCCTGTATACTTCTTTAAGAATTATATGGACTAGTAAGAGTCCTATATCTTATCTCATTAGTCTGCTGCATGCAGACATTACATAGGTCAAACAGAGAGCATTTTTCTTGCTGTATCTGACAGTCTATGTTACCTACCTGCTACAGTCCTGCATACAGCACATTACCTCCCTTTACCAAGTTACAGAGCCTATTCCAAGGCTTTTCAGCTTGGGATACATAGATTTTTGTAGCCAGTCTGAAGAAGAGGACTAAGAAAGGTAAATGCAGTGAATACTGCCCAGAAACTCACAGATTTGATATTTCCTAAAAGGCCTGCACATCCCCTAAGAACTGTAAAGAATTAATAAACAAACAAACAAAAAAGATGCTACTTACTGTGCATTAAACTTAGCGGGAATGGTGCATGAAGAAGTGAAAGATTTACCCTAGTCAACTTGAACATGCAAGAAGAATCTAAATTAAAATTACTTAAGTCTCAAAAGTGTTTAGACAATGCACTCAACATAAACTGAAGTACAATAACTCAAACGCACTTTCAAACTTTACTCTCTTCCTCTCCATTCACAGGATGCCTCTAGATCTAAATTTCTCAGTACCTGGGATGATACTGCACTTGGACACAAGTGCAAGAATGAGCCTGAGCCATCCTCAAAGACACAAGGGCATGAGAAAGAACCACAAGAGAGTAAAAAGGACACCCTTGAGTTTTGCAGACTTTTATTGGACCACTAATATAGAATCATAAAAAGGTTTGGGTTGGAAGGAACCTTAAAGATCATCGAGTTCCAAACCCCCTGCCATAAGAATGATTTGGTTGTGTGCATCTAAGTTCTACCTTTTGCAGGTGCTTCTCTACACAGCAATAAATCAGTCTCCAGATCTTCCATCATGTGAAGTAAATTTAATGGAAAATGGCAGTGAAGTGCTTTCCAACCATGGATCCTGAGATCAGAAATTCACAATTAGGGCTACAAGATGATCAAGGGAATGGAGCATCTCTCTTACAAGGAAAGGCTTGGAGATCTGGGTCTGTGTAGCCTGGAGAAGAGAAGACTGAGAGGGAATGTTATCAATGCTTACAAATATCTACAGGGCAGGTATCAAGTGGATGGGGCAGACTTATTTCAATGGTGCCCAACAGGCAATGGGTACAAACCAGAATACAGGAAATTCCATCTCAACATGAGGAAAAAATTGTTTCCTTTGAGGGTGACAGAGCACTGGAACAGGGCACCGAGAGGGGTGGTGGAGTTTCCTTCTCTGGAGATATTAAAAATCTGCCTGGATGCATTCCTGTCCAACCTGCTCTAGAAGAACCTGCTTTGGTGGAGTATTGGACTGGATAAACTCTGAATGTCTCTTCCAGTCTTATCATGCTGTGATTGTGTAAATAAGTTAGCAACTCATAACAAATCGGAGTAATTTAAGTCAACTTCATAACAGTTAAATGGAATGCTTGTTCAGAACTCTCTAGGAGAAGTATAATTCTTGGTTTGTATCTGAACAAACAAAACCAATCAGTACATAAAGCTCTAAACCATTACAAAATTCTGTTTCTACGTACAAAAATAATGATGAATCACTATGCCCATCCAACACATTCAACTGCATCCAACACATTCAATTATATAATTAGTGTGAAGTTTAGAGTGCTAAGAGGTAATAATATTCCTAGAAGTGCACTGACAGTTTTGTGAATAACAAAAAGGAAAAATCAAAGGAGCCAAAAAAGCAGATTAGTATCTGCACTGTCACCTCCTCTGTTGGCTAGATATCAATTTATCAAATATAAGCAAGTTTATGATGGTTGACCTCTAACGACACGACATTAGTATCGCTGCATTACTCAGATGCACAAGAATGAACTTTTTTTCTGCCAGTCTGCACCGACATACTGGTCAGGAAAGAGAGACGTCTGCAGTGCCCACCTGCACAATCAAATACTTAGCACTGTGGTGCCATCACATGGAAAGAAGGAGCTGAAATTGCTAATCAAGCGCTACCAATTTCAAAGTTGTAATCTTCTATCACAGGTAACAGCTAGACATAAATTTCTCTCAGCATCAAGGCTCAGAGGGGACCTCATAGTAACTTATCAGTACCTGAGGGGGTCCTACAGTAAGGCAGGGGAAGGAATTTTTAACATAATACCGGATGGGAGGACTAGAAACAATGGATATAAATTAGAGGGGGATAGATTTAGACTAGACATAAGAAAGAAATTCTTTACAGTGAGGGTGGTGAAATACTGGAACAGGTTGCCCAGGGAGGTTGTGGATGCCCTATCTCTGGAGGTGTTCAAGACTAGGCTGGACAAGGCACTGGGCAGCCTGGTCTAGTGAGAGGTGTCCCTGCCTATGGCAGGGGGGTTGGAACTCGATGATCTTTAAGGTCCCTTCCAACCCAAACTATTCTATGATTCTCCTGATAGGAAGTAAATAAAAAATATGAAGTCTTTTGACACTCCAGATTTGCAAAAGCATAAACAGCAAATTAGCAGGATTCCAAGTTCTGCTCTGCATATTCAAAATTAATTATTATCCTTACAATGAAATACTGAAATCTTTTTTTTTTTACATGTTTCACAATAGAACCAAAACCACCTCAGTATATTCAAAGTAAAAGATCATTTAAAGTTTTAACTCAGTGATGAGGACAAATGTTTTGGTTACAGCTCATTTGGTGACATTCCATTACTTTAAAGCATCATGATGTCTTGACATCATGACTTCAAGACTTCAATGTTACTGTTGCAAACACTTGGTCCAGTTTCATTGGTAATAGAAAACGGAAAACACTAGAAAGACCCTTCCATTAAAAGGCGCTATGGATACAGCACAAATATTATTTGCTGTGCTAAGCACATACAGAAGGCGTATCCACCTTTCATAGATATGCACTGATATAGAGGAATCCAAATTGCTGGTTTTCTTCTGAAAGAAAAAGGTAAGTAAATAGGTACCTCTTGCTACTCAGCCCACACTCACTCAGTTTACACTGACAACTGGAAGCTGTCAAAACATGTCTTTTCAGCATAATGTTGAATAAATTCCCTGTAAACCCAAGTTGATATTTAATACAGAAAATAACCCAAATTGCAACACTTTGAAGTACTGCAATATGGTTAAACAACAAGAACAACAACATTAAAATGCTTTCTTTTCACCTGATGCTGAAGCACTTCTTGTTTTGCACACCCGTGGCTTTGGTATAGGTTTATTTTCCTCTTGGTCTCTTTTTTTCTGCAGTTCATGAATAGGCAAGTCATTATAGCAGTCACTTTCACTATTCTCTAATTCACCATCTAAACACACTTCATTGTTTTTTCTTCCACTGCCCTCATTTTGACTTTCCAAACCTTCTTCCTCATCATCATTTCTGTCATCATGTACATTTTCACCTTCTGAAAGCACTATTTGCTGAAGCCTCTCTTCATGAAGGGATGAAGTCAAGTCATCAGCAGTTTCATTTTCCAAATACGCTTTTTGTGAAGAATCATCATCTGAGACAGGACTCTCAGCAGCAACTGATTTCCTCGTGTTTTCAGCACTTGAATTACTTTCATTAAGTTCTTCCCCAATGCCTGAAAATAGCACATTATCACATTTCATTTGCAACAAGTGGTAAACAAATGGGACACAGAAACTGTATGTTCTATAACTTAACAGAATGTTTCATAGAACAGCTCTCCTGATTTGAATCTCTGAGCATTTCTCTATCTGGATCTCTGATCTCTGCAAAACCACCAAACTATATCCTTATTCTGCTCCTTTTCCTGTTATCTGTTCCTATGGTGCCAACCTGAAGAAAACAATCCAGACATTCACTAGTTAATTTCTTATCTGTCCTGCTGTTCAAAAGAAGTTTAAGCAGGTCTCCAAAGCCATAAGAAGTGGAAACAAGTCAATAACAACAAAGCCAGGCATGTTTGGTTACAAGAATCCACTCTTCACTTCTATCGTCAGTTCTCTCCCATCTGAACTCTACTCAAAGACACTCAAAGGAGACATCTGCTAAGGTTTACAAAAACATTTAACAAAAATATTTCAATCTTCCTGTAGCCTGTTATTACAACTGACTTCATTTCAGTGTTCCAAAGCTCAAGAAAGATGACATAAGAATGACAGGATGGTTGAACAGCACATTTAGTGTAGGACATGTTTTGTCCACATCTTGTCATCAAAACATTTAAACATTCTACCATCTTTTAAAAGATATTTCAGAAGCAAATGAAAAAAAGGACACAGAGGAAGTCCTTTAAAAAAATATTATGATGTTCAAGATTCAAATTTCCCTTAACATCCAGCACCATATCAGGATGAAGAAGAACCATTTTGCCCATTTTATTACACTGAACATAAACATTTCTAAATATTAAATGCATCCTGGCCCAAGATCAACTGCCAGATCAGACTCGTTCCTGATCTGCACGTACTACCAGGCAAGCATGTTCTGCAGCAAGTCCTGCAGTCCTTATCTGCTGATTTTTCAGACTGGGAAAAGAGCAAGAGAGCTGCATGGCCTTTTCTCTTTCATTCACAGTCCTGTGCATTACTGTTTCATCTAGATGTAAACAATAAAGCCACTACAGCTGTAGCAAACCTGCTTCTCACTTGGAAAAGGAGGACTATGTGATTTAAAAATTGTTAAAATATGAAGTCTTGGAACATCAAATCATACTGACTCACCAAGATTCTCTGTGATCTAATAATGAGTTAAGGAAGGGAAGAACACAAGGAAAAATTAATTCTGGTTTACCATGCAATGTGCCATCCTCATCACTCTCAAAGTCATCTGAGTATTCAGTTGTTTGCTCTTTCGCTGCACAAGCAGAAATTGCTTCTTGGAGCTCATCCTGAAACAGATTCACAAGCAGCTTTTACACACTACTTCAAATTAGGCACTAATCCCTTCTCCCCCACATAAACGTAAGTAAAACTAATCAACAGAGATTGCCTGTTTAATAATTACTGTGAAATCCGAGCAAAGTACAGTGATTGCCCTTTGGATCAGCATGTGACACTTTTCCTTCCCCTTTTATATGTTTTAGGTCGGCAAGGCCACAAGGAAACAGCCCGAGCAGGGACCTACGACCTCCCCACTGGTGGCTGCAGTGCCAGGCACTGAAGCAGGTGGTGGGTCCAAAACCAGGGATGAACTTCACCTGAACCTATTTCAGACTCCGCTTCAGGAGACCACAGGAATACATGGGCTCCGATTTAAAGATTCAAAATGTATACACGAAGAAATACATCAGTAATCTCCAGATTAGAAAACCCTGTACCACAAACGCCTGAAGGCCTAAGAGCAGGTTGCCTGACGCGGGTCTCGCCCTCTGTCGCCCCCGCCGCCAGAGCTATTCCTACAGAACCACAGCAGGAGGGGGGAGGTCTCAGAGCCACTGTTTCCCGGTTACGCGTGGGGT
>VZTY01014819.1:199-14778 GCA_013400935.1 Turnix velox
CAAACTTGGGCATCTTGAACTTGCCATCCTTGGTTTTTGTGGCCTCCTTCTCTGGGGGTTTTGCTTCCTGTTCCAGTGAGATCTCTACCTCAGGGGCCTGCAGGTCAATACTGGACTTGGGAAGTGTGACATCCACAGATGGAAGGCTGATGTCCACCTTGGGAGCTTTAATGTCAGCTTTGGGCATGGTGAGGGTGGGTTTCTCCACCTTCATTCCAGCCCCGTCGGGTTTGGCTCCAGAGATGTCTCCTGCAGTCGCCACAATGGCTGAGGGCAGGTCAGCTGCTGCACTGGGCTGGCTTATTTCCACCTCAAGGCTTTGCACTTTAGGAGGTGACACTCCAAATTTGGGCTTGTCGAATTTTGGAAACTTCAGCTTCCCTTTCAAGTCTGAGTCTTCCACCTTGGTTCCTTCAAGTGAGCCTTTGCCAGAGGGCACTTTCAGGTCTATCTGGGGCTCCTGGGGCTGCATGGAGTGCCCAATAGAGGGCAGCTTGATGTCAGGAGCTGTGATGCTGCCTGTGTCAGCCTTCAGGTCTGCCTCTGGGAGGCTGACCTCTACTTTGTACAGGCTGGACTCAACTTTTGAAATGCTGGCCTCTACGTTGGGCATGCTAATGTCTTCCTCCAATTTGGTAGCCTTGATAGTTGGCTTGGAGAAAACCACACTGGGCACCTTGATTTCTGGCATGTGTGTTTTCATGCCTGCACCCTCAACCTTGCCAGCTGCCATCTCCAGTCCACCTTTTTCACTGGCACCCTGGAGGCTGAGGTCACCTTCAGAGACATCAGCCTGGGCTTTGGGGACTGAAACCTCTGCCTTTGGCAGGCTGACCTGCACCTGCGGAGCTTTGATGCTGGGCATCTTGAAACGACCTTTCTCACCATCTCCTCCAGCAGCTGTCTCAATGGTCACTTCCACACTGGGAACTTGGATCTCGGCTGTGGGTAGTGTCACATCCACTTCAGTAGCTGCTGAGGGCATAGTCACCTGCGTCTCCTTGAGGCTGACATCCACATCAGCAGCCACAGCACCCTTGGCCTCTCTGCTGCTGGACCAGCCAAAGGAAGGCATGCCAAACTTGGGCATCTTGAACTTGCCATCCTTGGTTTTCATGGCCTCCTTCTCTGGTGCTTTTGCTTCCCCTTCCAGCAAGATCTCTCCCTTGGGGTCCTGCAGGTCAATGCTGGCCTTTGGGAGTGTGACATCCACAGATGGGAGGCTGATGTCCACCTTGGGCTCTTTATTGTCATCTTTAATTTCCTCCTGGGGTTTTGTACCAGGGATTTTATCTGTTTTGTCATGTATCATTTTTTCTCCTTCAGCTGTCTCAATTGTCGGAATTTTTTTTGTTTTCTCTGTTATGGAAGTTTTAAACATTTCACCATTGTGAACTGGCAAGTTTTCTTCTAGCTGTTGTTTTTTATCCTTTTCATTTCTTTTTTCTTTTTTTGTACATATATCAGTTACTGTACTTATAATTTGTATGTCTTTTGCTGTTGCACTTCCCCCTTTCAACATATCTTCCTCTAGGGATGGTACTGTTCCTTCACTTTGTACTTTTTCTTCCTTATATTTCCCTTGGCTTTCACTTTTCTCTGTCTCATCATTTGTATTTGTCCATGTAAATGTTGGCATTTTAAGTTTTGGCCATCTGAATTTGCTTTCTTTTCCCTCTGTATCTTTTTCTCCTTTTTTTATACTATTGTCCATCTTTAAAGTTTTCTCAGTAGTGGACATGATGGCTTTTTCTCTCTGTTCCTTTCTTACAATATCTTCTGTATCAGCTGCCTTCTCTTCTTTTGATATTTTCATATCTGGTTTAGCATTTTTGGTCATTTTTAAAGATGGCATCTGTATTTTCCAGGTAGACACTTGCAATTCTTCATCAGGCATGTGAAGTTTCACATCCACATTTTTGCATTCCTCTTTTTTTTCTGGTACTGATTGTGGGACATCAATTCCCTCTCTGGCATCTTCAGTTTCTTGCTCTTTTCTTTTGGTCACTGAAATCCCAAATTTTGTTTTTTGAATTGTTGGCATTTGTGCATTTGCTTCTGCTTGCTTTTCTGTAGTTTCCATTCTGTCAGCTGTTGTATGTAAGTCTGCTTTAGCAGTGCCTATTTCTAGGCCTTTTGTCTCTATAGAACATTCTACTGGGCGACTCATCATGTCTATGTCCATTTCACTGTCTCCTTCTGTTTTCTCTGGTGTTCCTTTCTTTTTCTTTCTTCGAGATTTTGAGGAGGCTTGCAGTGTTTGTTTAGTCAGTCCCTCTTTCAGATCAGGCATTTCTGAACTGGCCTTTGATATCTGTGGTGTTATAGCTGGTACTTCAGGTACAGTCCCTCTTGGTGTTGATTCCTTACCTTTTTCTTTTTTAATGCTTATTTCAATTTCGGGGCATTTTTCTGCATGAGTTGGAATGACATTTTTCATGTCTTTTAAGTCCTTTCTTGAAGTTTCATGAACCTCCCCTGTTTTACTTTCATAATCAGGAGAAGTGGTATATTCAACAGTCAGTACGTCAGCATTTTCCAGCCTGGTATCTTCTTGGTGTATTTTTTCTCTTTCAGATAACAGTGTAGTTTTGATTTCTTGTTTTTGCTTGTCTTGGGTTTCTAGTCTGGTTCTGTGCATTTTGAATCCAATGCTAGGGAACTTCAGTTTCTTTTGGCTTCGTACTTTTTCTTTGATAGGGACTTCTTGTTGAAATTGAGACTCTGTGTCTGTGCTCGTAGGGGAAATATCCTGTAAAGTGGGCTCATATGCATCTGAAGTACTATGAGATCTTCTGTGCCCCAGTATCTTTTTATTTTTAATTGTCTGGAATTTTGGCCATGATAATCTGTCTTTTTTAGGTCTCTTGCTTCTTCCTACTCTTTGGCTTACAATTAATGTTTCTCTGTCTTCTGAAATGTCTTTTCCTGAAACATGCAGGGTTTCTTCAGGAATGCTCTCACTCAATTCTTTTTCCTGAAAGATTGAAGAGTAGTCAGAAGATTAAAATGAAACTAAGTATAAATGCAACACAAAATAAAACACATGCTATAAAATATATAAGAAAATGCTTTTTTCATTCACATTATCTACTTGAAATATATAAAAGTTCTGCACATAATGTATATGATTAAGAAAAAAAAAAATCCATTACCAAAATGGATTGCATGTGGATTTCTGAAGTTTTTTTCCTGCAAAATGTACAATTGTATACATATATAGAATTTTAAAATTATATACATGATGAGGAAAATAATTTTGAATTTCCAACAGAAACTTGTGAGCAGATGATATCTATGGAGATATCAGTGACTAAACACAAATTGTAATGAAAAAATTTCACTTGATTAGCTTTAGAGGAAAATTGTTTGTTGGTATTTCACGTTTTGGGGAAACACTGAATATAACAATTGTGGAACTTACCTAGGGCTGTTCTATCATAGGCACTTAATAACAACAAAAAAATGCTGGTTCACTAGAGAACATTTTTGCACCCTGATGCAAGACTGTGGCTTTATCTGAGATCTAAGGTCATGCCCAGAGTATTGATAATGCTGCAAACATTGTTTGGGATTTTTTTCTACTCATGAACAGTCATGCTTGTAAGTTTAAACACATTCCTAAGTCTTAAGAAGACATGTGCATGTTTTCTGAATGTTTTCTATGCAGCACATTACTGGACCATTATCCAAGCTTCAATAATTAATCAAATAATGACCTGGCTTAATCTTTCCTTTTTGCACTCAGCTGTAGAGTAAATGTGTGCTGGCTCTTCTTTCCCAGAAATTTTTCTTTTGAGAACAAATTGGACTCTGTAGGGTTCAGAATGTTGGAGAATTTTGAGTGCATCTTCATACTTGATATTATCAAAAAATACTGTAGCACTTAGAAGCTGGTCACCTGAAAGAGAAATCAGGCATCATTTAAATTAGCTGTGTTCTCTTGCACTTTTCCAGATTCATTACATAAGTAAGACATATCACATCCCATTAATTTCAAATATTAAATCTTTATAGGAGAGTCACAGAATAATTAAAGCTGGAAAAGACTTGAGGAGAGTCTCTAGTTCAGCTGCCCTGTAGTTTGTGCATCATATTTTTTGGAAGAATCAAAGGCATTTTCTACACTAAAGTTATTGAGAAGTTTATAATTTTAGCTGTCTATATAATACTTTCTATTTATCTTTTTTGCTCTTACAGTGAAAATTAGATAATGTTTATTTTGGCATACAAAAAGAGGTATTCCCATTTCATCATTTAAGTTCTGTTAGGAAACAGATCTTTGAGAATGAGTATGTGTAAAGGTTGAGCTCAGACATAATATTATTTGGTTTGAGGTGTAGCTTTTCCATTACTTAAAGATGTAACAAATCAGATAGGTATCTATATACAAACTGAGCTACATCCTTGAGTATGTTAAGAAATGAGTATGTTTAAAAAAAAACCACAACAAACCAACAGAAAATCAGTAGGTACCTTCTCTCAGATCAACTATTTTTGAAGAAGGAGATTCCTTAAGTACTTTTTTAATAAATATTCCTTCATTTCCTCCACCAGTCACACTGAAACAACCAGCACCAGCTTCCACTTCTGTTTTCAGGGTCACTTCCATTGTCTCCTAGACATAGAAAAATAAGTGAATTTATAATTCTTCTTCATTTGTATCAAAGTTTTCTACATTATTACAAAATAAAAAGTTGAGCATCCTCAGGTTAAGTTTCAGTGGGTCAAGAAAAATTATCCAAAGTAGATTAGGTAATTATTCTGTGTGGGTTTGATTCTGTTCTGAATTAGAATTCAGTGCATGTGTTAGGGTTACACTGGATCGGGGTCATACAGGAAATAGGCTATAATGTTAAAATGTCAAACATGGTATAATTACTTTTAATATTCTTTAGCCTGCTCTGTTTTGAGTAAGTTATGAGCTAGAAATGTCAGTCTAAGAGTTAATGCTATAACTTACTCAAAACAGAGCAGGCTAAAGAATATTAAAAGTAATTATGGAAGGACTTCAAATACACACACAGAGAAGGTGTACAAGCCTGTGCCACAACTAGGCATTTCATAAAGTTCCTGGTCAAAACAAATCTAAAGTTATGCTTTGCCATTTCATCCCTTCCTCTGTCCAACCATCCACATCAATGTGTTGCAGTTCACTTAATTATTTTGCAAACCAAATGCCTGAAACTATGGAGAGATTTTAGAGCAACCTGTGAATGAATCATAGAATCATAGAATAGTTTGGGTTGGAAGGGACCTTAAAGATCATCGAGTTCCAACCCCCCTGCCATAGGCAGGGACACCTCCCACTAGACCAGGCTGCCCAGTGCCCTGTCCAGCCTAGTCTTGAACACCTCCAGAGAGGGGGCATCCACAACCTCTCTGGGCAACCTGTTCCAGTATTTCACCACCCTCACTGCAAAGAATTTCTTTCTTATGTCTAGGCTAAATCTATCCCCCTCCAACTTATATCCATTGTTTCTAGTCCTCTCATCCGATATTATGTTAAAAATTTGTTTCCATTTGTTTTATTTACTTCTTAAAGCCAAAAAATAATTTGTATTTACTTAGTGTTCAGAAGTCATGCTTTTGTAAAGTGCAGTAAAAGTCCTATATCAGTTAAATTCTCTGGTTTAGACTAAAAACCTGACATTAATGATGGCATAACAAAATTGGGATCTTTGACTGTGATGTACATTGTGAATGATTTATCTGAATTATCCTCAGTAGCAAACCAGATGCCAAAACCTCTGTTCATTGCATTAAAATTTGCATGAAATGAATGCCAGAGAATAATTCAAGACAGTTAAATATTCTAATAAGAAAAGCATTGTTATTTCCTGACAATTTCTGTTCCAGGCCCTTTGAGGAATGAAGACAAATTTTTGGTAAGAAACATGAACAAGACCAACGTCATGTACAATCATCAATGGGTACAGCCCTGATTGGTGGGGATGGGAAGATAATGGGGATGCAACAATATCCTTTTACATGACATATGTCTTGGCTAGCAGTAGGAGATGAAGCTTCTTGAATCAATTTGGTAAAGCCATGCCTGTATGAAAATCTGATGTCTTGCCTGTAAATATTCTTCTGCTATGGAATATTCATAAACTGGAGAGGATCCTTGTGGTCTTGGACGGATGTCTTCTATTGCCACTTCATTATCCTGCAGAAAATAAATGAGGGTAGAAAAGAGCTTTCACCATTAAACAGGAGATTTTTCTCTGCTTAGGCAGAGTCTTCTATTAACAATGGTGAATGTAGAATAACCAATGATTCTTTCCTTAGGTCAAGAACAAATACAATTCTTATTTGAGTACTCTAGCCAAGAACATGAGGAACAGACTCTTGAGAAAGAAAACCAATAGTCTGGTGATTATGGTTCTTTTTATGAATTACATGCATCTATGGGCTGAACAGACTGAAAATGCTGACAAATCAATTAGTTATAATTGAAAAAGGCAATAAAAATTCCTTCTCCTGCTTTATTTGCAGACCTAACTAACCTTTGCACCCTGCAACTTCAAATTTTACTGTTCGCTATAACTAAGGAAAACATGGAAGAGTCCCAGAAGGAATTTCTGCTGAAAACCACTCGGTGTATTTCCTCCTGGTGTATTTAGGATTCCTATTTTAACAAGGTAAGTGCCAAATTCCCACACCAAAGAAACTCTAACCCCAAAAAACACTCACAGATTCTTCCTCTTCTGCATCCTCATGAGCATCAGCATCACCTGGAGGTGCAGATGGTCCCAGCTGTCGTCCAGAACCTGAAATGAGTATCAGACAGTTTGTTGGTGTCTGTGGGAGCCACATTGAGCACAGAGCAGCCAGCTCTTTAAAGAAAGAGTGAGAAAAATAGCACCTCTTAGGGAGGAGAAAGAGAGGAACACACCAGAGCAGAAGAGGGAGAGACAGAAAAGCAGGAGAAAAGCTGGTGCAAAGGAGGGTCTTAGTAGCCACCTTGGCAAGTGCAGAGACGAGGAGGTGCAACTCTGACAGGCTGGCACCTGATGGAGGAACCCACTCTCTGGCAGCTGAGTATGAAGTATGGAGCAGAAAAAGAGCAGCAACTCTCATCTTCTGAGCTTTGTCTCCTGCCTCAGCCCCTCACTTCCTCAAAAGGAGCCCACAGCAAGGGGACTGGAGACCAGAAAGAGGAGAGGGGCGAAGGTGTTTTTACTTGAGTTTTTAAAAAAATACCACAATCAGTTATTAAAAATGCATTAGCTGTCAATATCAGAGAATCACAGAATGTCAGGGATTGGAAGGGCACTCAAGAGATCATCTAGTTCAATCCTCCTGTTGGTGCAGAAAATTTTCAAGATATTTTTCAAGACATGTCCCTGTACTGTTATTTTCTTTCTTGAGTGAAACAACAACTCAAAATCACTAAGTTGTTACATTCATTGGTGGGGTTTTTTTCTGTTTATTTGCATTTTCAGTGTATTTCCCTCATCCCTGTAATGTGGATAAAGATTAGATTAATGTCAATTCTCCATCTCACAACTCTTCCTCGTCTTCGACAGAGGTCTTCAGACATAAGGAAATATAATGAGGTTTTGCTAGCCATAAAGACTCTGCTTTCTTGTTTTTTAAAAGCACTCAAATGAAGAATGAAAATGTCATGGATGTTATAAATTTCAAAGATGCAGGCTTAGCCAGTAGAGGACAGTGTGGGTGAATTATACAATCCCCAAAGCATGGGCAATTCTAATACATGCACGAGTCCATGCTGACAACCACATCTCTTTCTCATCTCCATGCTTCATTTTTTGTCAAGACATGAGGCTATCTAGCCCTCCCAGCTCTGCAACTGTCATTAATATATATAGTTTTGGCTCACCTAAACAAGTTCTCTGGCTTAAAAATATGCTTTAAGCCTACAGAAGAAAATGATAAGCAGAACTGTGCAACTCCTTCGCGTTCTACCTTAATTAAACAATCCCTGAGCTGGAGCACAACATTGCTGTATGTTACATGCTGTGTGTGCAGTGAAGCTGGTATGACTCATGCATGTGTGCAATCACTCAGACTCATTCAAGTACATAGAATCATAGAAAAGTCTGGTTTGGAAAGGACCTTCAAGATCATCGAGTTCCAACCCCCCCTGTCATAGGCAGGGATACCTCTCACTAGATCAGGTTGCTCAGTGCCTTGTCCAGCCTTACCTTAAACACCTCTAGAGAGGGGCATCCACAACCTCTCTGGGCAACCTGTTCTGGTGTTTCACCACCCTCACTATAAAGAATTTTTCTTATATTCTAGACTGAATCTACACTCTTCCAATTTACATCCATTATTCCAAAAGCTGTCAAGCTTGTGTTGAAATGGCAGTGATTTTGCCAGCTTTTCTTCATGGTTTTCTGATCTCCTACATTTTTCTTCCCCTTGATTTTTATGAAATTACTTAGTGCAGGCAGGGTTCTGAAAGAGTTATACCCTGTGGTCAGTGATGGACCACTTTGTTATATTCCACATTAGTCTGTGGGCCAAATTTCCAAACTTGACAGTTTGACACTTGACAAACTTGAATAGGATTGTCCCTATTAGCCATGTGTATATCATCTTGATCAGCTCATGTGTGGTATTTTAGCTCCAGAGAATTAAGATCAACTCAGAATACATCAGGGCTGCCAGATGATGCCTTCTTTAGCCTTCACAGGACTATCCCGAATGCCTATGATGGACAATTCTGGAAAACAGTCTTAATTCAAACCCTAATTCAGATGGAAGATCTCCAAAAATTGGCTTAATTTTTAAAAAATTAAAATAAAAACTAAAAAACCACAACAAGTTCTAGCATCTGCAGTCCTCACAATCTCAAGAATATTGGAACATGAGCATAACCTCAGTAAAAATTTAGATTTGTATTTATGAACCCGATTTTAGGCATTTTTGCCTGAAAATTCTGGAATCTCTTCACCACATGTATTTTAATAAGCAACATATGAAGAGAAGAGCTGCAGGGCTGAGGCTTGAGTGTTTAATTCACTGAGCACTCCTGAAGATTCAGGTGCCAACAGTGCATTTTATGGCTGTTACCAAAATTCCAAGAAATAGCAAGGACTTGTGGCATTGCCATTTTTTTCACTTGGGAGAATCCCACCCACAAGGTCTGCAGTCCAATGGAATTACTTAACAGAATATTGCTTGGATTGCTAGAGTATTTACTCTTCTGTGCAGCACTTCAAGACTAATTACAGCAATGATCCCTGGTGGCTGCCAATAATTTAGCTACTGGAAAAGGAGAAGGAAAGAATTATCTCGGTGAATTCTTGGGCCATTCACTGATGTTTCTCTTGGTTTAGTCTGGTATAACTTCAATGACATTTTTGTTGTCCACAAGTGAAGCAATGCAAACATGGGCTGCTCCATTTTCTTATAGTCCTGGATAGTTTGTGCCACTGATTTGTCACCATCTAGTGGAGCACGTTGTTTGAGTCCAGGAGCTATCCTACAGGTTCTAACACGGCTGAAACTTTTAAAACCAGATGTTTTAACAAAGGATTCCTAGAATGATCAGGTGACCATTACCTACTCCTTCAGATCCTTCCTGAGTCTGAGGTTGAGCTAGTAATGAGAGAATTAGATCACACAGTGACCCGAACAATTATTTCCCATCTGGATGTCATTTTTAAGCTAAAAATGACACTGCTAATTCTTGTTCAGTGAGGATGCAGCTAGACCTCTGCTGGATGACATGCTGGATGGATCTGATGGATGACATCTCGTCTGGGCATGGAGCAGGAGACAAGTCCCCAGCTGTTGATCAACAAAGCACACGGATAGCTCCAGATGATTGGCCAAAGATTGGCAGGCGATTGGCAGTGCTATTTAACATCTTCGTAGGAGATATGGACAGTGGGATCGAGTGCACCCTCAGCAAATTTGCAGATGACACCAAGCTGTGTGGTGCAGTTGATACACCTGAAGGAAGGGATGGCATCCAGAGGGACCTTGACAGGCTTGAGAGGTGGGCCCAAGCCAACCTCATGAAGTTCAACAAGGCCAAGTGCAAGGTCCTGCACCTGGGTTGAAGCAATCCCAAGCACAGATACAGGATGGGTGGAGAGTGGCTTGAGTGCAGCTCTGTAGAGAAAGACTTGGGTGTGTCAGTTGATGACAAACTCAACATGAGCCAACAGTGTGCACTCGCAGCCAAGAAGGCACCAACCAAATCCTGGGTTGCATCAAGAGGAGTGTGACCAGCAGGTCAAGAGAGGTGATTTTACCCCTCTACTCGGCACTGGTGAGACCCCACCTGGAGTATTGCGTCCAGTTCTGGAGCCCTCAACACAGGAAGGACATTGAGCTGTTGGAGAGGGTCCAGAGAAGGGCCACGAAGATGATCAAAGGGTTGGAGCAACTGCCCTATGAGGACAGGCTGAAGGAGTTGGGGTTGTTCAGCCTGGAGAAGAGAAGGCTCAGAGGGGACCTCATAGTAACTTATCAGTACCTGAGGGGGTCCTACAGAAAGGCAGGGGAAGGAATTTTTAACATAATATCGGATGGGAGGACTAGAAACAATGGATATAAATTAGAGGGGGATAGATTTAGACTAGACATAAGAAAGAAATTCTTTACAGTGAGGGTGGTGAAATACTGGAACAGGTTGCCCAGGGAGGTTGTGGATGCCCCCTCTCTGGAGGTGTTCAAGACCAGGCTGGACAAGGCACTGAGCAGCCTGATGTAGTGGGAGGTGTCCCTGCCTATGGCAGGGGGGTTGGAACTCGATGATCTTTAAGGTCAAACTATTCTATGATTCGATGATTCTATGATTGCTTTCTTTGTTCTCTCTAAAGATGCTGTGGATCAAGGTCTGTCAAAATGTTGCCAGAAAAAATCCCCTGCTGCTAACAGAAAAATCTGACAGTATATATGGCCTCTTTCACCCATGTCTTGATGGGTAGGAAGGGACACAATCGTCCAGTCCTTTAGTAAATTGTTACATTATCCTAAATGATGAGTGTAGGACTCTTTCCTAAAAAAAATGCAGCAAAATTAATTCAAAATACGGGCTACTAGGGATGTGGGTGGGATTGAATGGAAGGATATCAGCTACACAAATTATCACCCCTCCCTAAGCTTCACTCTGAGGCCTTTCCATCCACCCTAGTTTCTCCTAACTCTACTTGTTCTGCTCCTCTACCACAGCAGACCCACCTCCTGAAGACTTCTTGTACCCCCAAATCCTACTATAGGCTAAGATTCACTTAAATTTTTTTCCCAATTCAAAATGCTGTAAAAACAAATCTATAAAAGAGGGGAATTACAGTACTTCAGTGAATTCCATTTACAGTGAAGTTGTCTGTGCCAATAAGCTATGATTTATATGCATGTCATTCTTGTGCTCCAAATAGTAATGATGCCAACATTTTGTAAGTTTTTACTCTTTTTATAAACTCTGGACAATCAATGCTTTGTTCAAAATGTTTTCATAAACAAGATGGAATTTACATCAGTGACTACTTGTAATAGCCACTGAACTGAGTTCAGAACAAGGGAATTTTTTTGAAAGCAGGCAGTAGGAGTCACATAGACTGGATAATTTTCATATCATATTCTGAAAACAAGATTAGTTCTTTAGTTGTGATGTATAAAAATGATTTCTCTATGATCTAGCAACCCAGCTAGAGTGGTTTTGGTAAAACCACAAAAGAATAAAACCAAGTTATTTCTTTGGTATTTACTTTGGTGGGTAACGGTCTGCAAAACCACATTTGAAGTATAATTAATTCAAAATACGACAGTGTCACTGAACTCAAGTCAAGTCTGTTCTGAAGTATTGTATAAACTGATGAGAAACCTTGCTTTAATAAGGACACTGATGTATAAAATCATCATTATCTGAATACTTTAAAATCAATTAAAAAGGCAAACCAGGTCTGATAAGAAAAGAAACTATAGCATCTCATGAGGATCATCCTGGCTTTCTTGCTCACAAACTTTATCCTTCTCTTCGTGATATTTACATTTGCACTTTCTGCCTTTTAAGATTTTATGCTAAAATTTCCACCTGAATGTAGTGAAATCAAGTAATCTGCTCTTATCTCTAAACATACATTTCCTCGTATCAACTTCTTTGGATTATTTTCCTGCAAAAAGTGTCTTTGTGTTTTCTTTTATTTTAATTTTGTGCTAGAGTTGTCCTGTTTGTGCAATATCATGTCCACTGGCTGTTAGAGGACTTGTGCCATAATATGGTGGTAAGGCTGAGATGTCGTTTGGCCAGGAGTTTTCCCACAATGTAGAGCATGCTCTGTGCACACATCTCTATTAGTAATAGGATGGAGTGAATAGAATCATAGAATGGTTTGGATTGGGAAGGACCTTAAAAATCATCTTAATTCCACTTCCCTGTCACGGGCAGGGGCACCTCCCACTAGACCAGGTTGCTCAGTGCCACATCCAGCCTGGCTTTAAACACATCCAGGAAGGGGCACCCACAGACTCTCTGGGCAACCTTTTTCAGGGCCTCACCATCCTCATGATGATAAGAAAGAACTTCTTTCTTATATCCGGCCTAAATCTCCCCTCTTCCAATTTGCATCCAGTTTCAGATGGCTCCTGCATTGGATCCCTCTTTCCACAGCCATCAGTTCCTGCCCTTGGCTCTGCCTGTCCCTCTACCCTCAGGTCCCCTGTCATGGGCCAGTAACTTCTCATGCATGGGTGGCCAGTCCCTGATAATGCTCTGCAATTCCTCCTATTTTTAAAATTGAACCCCTAATTTCAAATTTAAATACCTTTTTTTTTTAATTGATCCCTAATTTTTGCATTAAAGCCCTTTCTCAAAATGGGCATTATGCCTGATTTTTTTTTTATCCCCGTAAGCTTTTTCACCTCACAGTTGCTGAGATTCCTTTCCTTCCCTCTGAGCTCTCACAGTCACGTGAGCAGTGCTGCTGTGAACCACCACAGCCCCTTCTGATTCCCTTCTATTTGAAATAGGAGATATTTAACATAGTTAGAATGTTTTAAATAGTAGGTCTCAGATCAGGAAAGCACTTGATAGTGGGAACACTATGCACATGCTTAGCATTCATCTTGGCCTCTCAAGAGTAATTTTTCAGATAGGTAAGTTCACCTGACTTTAGTTTACAGAGGGAAAAGTTTTGCTTCAAGATTATGGCCAAAAAGGCAGCAATTCAAACATTTTAGTTTTCCTTTGGCAACCTCAGTGTTTCAGATTTCATGTTTGCTTCTTTTTTATAACCACCTCAAATTCAAAGTCTCTGTGATTTTGATGAGTTATTACATTAATGGTCCTTGTAATGAGTACTTTGGCTTTCCCAAGATATCTCAGAATATCAGTTAATAAATGGGGATCTATCAGCTAATTAAAACATCATTTCAGCTAGGCAGTGTCATCAAGCATGTAATACACTACAGTCTTTGTCTGATTTACTTAAAGCTCCCATGACTGATAANTGATCTAGCAATCCAGCTAGAGTGGTTTTGGTAAAACCACAAAAGAATAAAACCAAGTTATTTCTTTGGTATTTACTTTGGTGGGTAACGGTCTGCAAAACCACATTTGAAGTATAATTAATTCAAAATACGACAGTGTCACTGAACTCAAGTCAAGTCTGTTCTGAAGTATTGTATAAACTGATGAGAAACCTTGCTTTAATAAGGACACTGATGTATAAAATCATCATTATCTGAATACTTTAAAATCAATTAAAAAGGCAAACCAGATCTGATAAGAAAAGAAACTATAGCATCTCATGAGGATCATCCTGGCTTTCTTGCTCACAAACTTTATCCTTCTCTTTGTGATATTTACATTTGCACTTTCTGCCTTTTAAGATTTTATGCTAAAATTTCCACCTGAATGTAGTGAAATCAAGTAATCTGCTCTTATCTCTAAACATACATTTCCTTGTATCAACTTCTTTGGATTATTTTCCTGCAAAAAGTGTCTTTGTGTTTTCTTTTATTTTAATTTTGTGCTGCTGTTGTCCTGTTTGTGCAATATCATGTCCACTGGCTGTTAGAGGACTTGTGCCATAATATGGTGGTAAGGCTGAGATGTCGTTTGGCCAGGAGTTTTCCCACAATGTAGAGCATGCTCTGTGCACACATCTCTATTAGTAATAGGATGGAGTGAATAGAATCATAGAATGGTTTGGATTGGGAAGGACCTTAAAAATCATCTTAATTCCACTTCCCTGTCACGGGCAGGGGCACCTCCCACTAGACCAGGTTGCTCAGTGCCACATCCAGCCTGGCTTTAAACACATCCAGGAAGGGGCACCCACAGACTCTCTGGGCAACCTTTTTCAGGGCCTCACCATCCTCATGATGATAAGAAAGAACTTCTTTCTTATATCCGGCCTAAATCTCCCCTCTTCCAATTTGCATCCAGTTTCAGATGGCTCCTGCATTGGATCCCTCTTTCCACAGCCATCAGTTCCTGCCCTTGGCTCTGCCTGTCCCTCTACCCTCAGGTCCCCTGTCATGGGCCAGTAACTTCTCATGCATGGGTGGCCAGTCCCTGATAATGCTCTGCAATTCCTCCTATTTTTAAAATTGAACCCCTAATTTCAAATTTAAATACCTTTTTTTTT
>VZTY01014821.1:9951-25856 GCA_013400935.1 Turnix velox
GGCTGCAAGCACACACTGCTGGCTCCTGTTTAGTTTCTCATCCACTGACACCCCCAAATCCTTCTTCTCTTGGCTTTCTTTAACTCCTCTGAGGCTTCTCATGGTACCTCTCAGCATCCCTGGAAACAGGACAAAGAAACTCAAATAAAACTCCCATAGAGACTTCAATAAACTCTCTCTCTCTGGAGACTCTTCTCCAGAGCTTCCCTTGACAGGAAGCAGATAAATCTCTAGTGGATGCCTGGGATTTGTGTGTGATTTCATTGCAGTGCTGAGAGGGAACTTTTCTCCAGACTTGTAAGCTTGAAGTGTTGTTTGCCCCATTTCAGGCTTCTTTTGGGAATACTGGTGGTCACCATGGGAGCAGCAAGAAAGCTCTGGTCTTCCTCTTTGAGTTCTTGTCAGAGCTGGTGCCCTTTGAAGCTGCCCCATACTTGAAGGTGAGAAGCTGCTAATGGTGGTGGTTTTCCAAAGGTTGAACTGTTGACTAGGTTCAGGTCATAATTAATCCTATTATTATTATAGTATTCATTGCATTAGTTGTCTTTGACCAGGTTTGCCTTATTAATTTTGCAGTGGTTGCACTTCAGACTGTGTTCAGATTAATATTATTATTATAATATTCCTTGCATTAGTTGTCTTTGACTGGGTTTGCCTTATTAATTTTGCAGTGGTTGTGTTTCTTCTGACACCTTATTTTGAGGACAAAAGGTTTTGAATAATGAAGCACAAAGTTCTAGATTTACTTTAGAAGAAGGACAATTCCTTTCATGGTTTGATTTTACCACTCCAGTGACTTTATTTGTTGTCATTGGGGAAAAATTGCACCTCTGTGTGCATGAAAGTAACTTATCTTAAAAAAAATCCCATAGTATCTGCCACTGAGGAATATTTGAGGTAAATGACTAACAATAAAGGGGTTTTTACACTGATTTTCTGTAAAAATGATTTGAATTCCACTTCTTCAGGTCCATATCATGTACCCACCTTTAGTGCCAGCCAAACATCGGGGCATTCTCCTGGAGTACATCACTCTGGCTAAAACCAGGCTGGCTGACCTCAAGGTCAGTGAAAAGGGGTCTCTTTTAAGAGAGATCTTTCTGGAGAGCTTGAAAGAGCTTTCTGGAAAGCTTGTGTTGTGACCATGTGTGTGTCTCTTTGTACCCTCACACAGGTTGCTATAGAAGATATGGGTCTCTACGAAGACTTGTCTTCTACTGATGAGTCTGTGCAGGTACTGCTGGTCTGTCTCATGTATTTTCTCATCTGTCCTGCCCCTTTTTCCTCTGGAAAAGAGCTTATTTCTCTGCCATTCCTACCAATGATAATAATAAACCAAGTTAAGAGCTGAGAAATCCTGTAACTGTCAGGGAAAAGTGAACAAAGGATGTGATGTTAACCAGGGTTAACCAACCATGGTTGTTGTAGGAGATGGGTGCAGGAAGCTGTGGGCTGTTCTAGAAGGTCTTTTATAAATAACAGCCTTTTAAAGGCAAACTGATGGTTCAGGCCTTGTTTCTCCATCCTGAGGTTTGAGCCACAGAATCCCAGAGTGTCAGGGATTGGAAGGGACCTGGAAAGATCATCCATTCCCATTCCCCTGCCAGAGCAGGAACACCCAGATCAGGTCCCACAGGAAGGTGTCCAGGTGGGGTTTGAATGTTACCAGAGAAGGAGACCCCACACCCTCTCTGGGCAGCCTGGGACACTCTTCTCTCACCCTCACCCTGACAAAGTTTCTTCTCCTATTTCTGTGGAACCTTTTGTGTTGCAGCTGCACCCATTGCCCCTTGTCCTGTCACTGGATGTCATTGGGAAGAGCCTGGCTCCATCCTCTTGACACTCTTTCCATATTTTCACTTTTCAGTCTCCTCTTCTCCAAGCTAAAGAGCCCCAGCTCCCTCAGCCTTTCCTCAGCAGGGAGATGCTCCAGTCCCCTTCATCATCTCTGTGTCTCTGTGCTGGACTCTCTCCAGCAGTTTCTTGTCCTTCAGTTGAGAGCCCCAGTGTATCTGTGCTTCAGAGTAGTTCTTGTTACTCAGTTTTTTTCCTTCAGTGACTTCCCTTCACAGCAGAGATGGCTCTTCCTATCCCTCAAAAATCAAACATGGAAGATCCCTCATTATCCTTGAATTCTCACCACATCTTTCTCTCCCTGTGAGCCAGCCCCAGGGACAGGCACTGCGGGATGTTGAAAAGGCCCTTCAGATCTTTGAAAACACAAAGAAGATCCCAACATCTGTGATAGAAGCCAGGTACTGTGTGCTCCTCAAGTCTCCCTGGGTTTAGCTGCAGTGATCATTTAAGCCAAATCCAAACAAAGCAGGGAGAATTGAAGATGTGAGCAGAGGAGGTTTTTGGAAGTTCTCCCTCAGCAGCCATTTAAATAGAGGTGGTTTGTGCAGGGGGTGGAAAAGGCAGATACACTCCTGTAGAAGAAGTCCACAATTATTACAATAAATAAAAAAGACTGAAATTAAGCTAATTAATAGCTTTTTTTGCTAGTCTGAGCCTGATTTCTCTGTGGTTATTCATGATTTCCTATTTGCCAAATGAATTCTTGAGGTGAAGAAGCAGCACTTTGCATCTTGGGTGTAGTTAATCTTTTCTTCTTTCTTTTTCCATCCCAGTATTTTCAGACGACCCTATTACACTTCCTGGTTTCTCCCAGCTTTGCTCAGACCACGTGTGGTTAGTATTTATTTATTTTTTAAATCTTCTCATGGAGATGTATGTTTGCAGACAGGTTCATTGGTGCCAAACCTTCCTCTTCTTCATTTGCAGCTCCCCAAAACCCCTGATGTGTGCATGGCTTTCATAGAGTCTCTAAGAAGGTATTGTGCCTCCCTCTTCGTGTTTTCTGGGCTTCTGGATTTCCTCTTGATGATGTTTGACTTCATGTGAGATGACAGGAGGACTTTAACACCTTGTTGACAAAGCCCTGATTGTTTGCTAGCCCTCAGCAGGGCTTCTGGCAGGCTGTGGCTGGGTTATCTGCACATTTTGCCTACACAGATAACTCTTCAGTGCTGTAATTAGTCCCCTCACCTCCTCTAAAACCATTATCAACCATCCAATTTAGCTCTCTGACTGCAGGACCAGGTGTATTTTTATGCAAATGTTGGGCAGTGCTGCTGAATATAAAAATTCACCATGAAGATGAGCTTCCACCCTGTGAAAGAAGCTTTGGGAGGGAGAATGAGAGGTGGAGAGGATGAAATTAAAGTGTGTGTTAATGCTTTGTGAGCAGTTCTTTAAGGGATGCTGAGGGATGAGGGCCAGGGGTTTGAAACTAGAGCAGGGTAGGGTTAGGTGAGACATGAGGAAGAAGTTTTTCCCCATGAGGGTGGTGAGACACCAACCCAGGTTCCCTAGAGAGGTGGTGGAGGGCAGACCTAGTGGCCCCCTCGTTTCTGAAGGGGCTGCAAGATGGAAGAAGGCTCTTCCATGGGGTCTGTAGCCATAGGATAAGGGATGGTGGTTTGAAACCAGGGCAGGGGAGGGTTAGGTGAGACATNCCAGTGGGTTGAAACCAGAGCAGAGGGAGGGTTAGGTGAGACATGAGGAAGAAGTTCTTCCCCATGAGGGTGGGGAGACACTGAGAAAGATTGCCCAGAGAGGTGGTGGACACCACATCAATACCGCGAGACAACCAAGGCAAGGCTTGCTAAGGCTCTGAGCAACCTCATCTAGTGCAGGATGTCCCTGTCACTGCATGAGGTGGCACTGGGTGGCCTTTGAAGATCCCTTCCAACCCTATGATTCCATGATGCCGTGAAAGCCTTGGATATAAATTTCTGAACTTCATGTCAGGCTGATGACTAAAAATGCTTCAGATGCTCTGTGTGCTTTGGAGCTGCTCTAATAGTTGGTGTTTATGTTCATATTTAATAAAGCTGTAGTTTGCGGTTATGTGGAATAATAAATGTCTTTTTTTTTTTTCTTTCTTTTTAATTATAGAGCTGATAAAATACCCTCAAGCTTGTACTCCACGTACACACAGGCCTGTTGTGCTATGAAAGAGAAGATGCTACAAGGTAAAAAAAAAAAATACAGCATTTACTCATGGTTGGGTTTGAAGAGGGGAGAATGGGAAGTTCTTCCTCATGAGAGTGGGGAGACATTGGCCCAGGTTGCCCAGAGAGGAGGTGGAGGTCCCATCAAGCCTGGAAACATCCAAGGGCAGGCTGGATGAGGCTCTGAGCAACCTCATCTAGTGCAGGATGTCCCTGTCACTGCAGGGGGATGGCACTGGGTGGCCTTGGAAGGGCCCTTCCAACCCACCTACATTTTCTGTGATACTATGAAGTGAAAATTTTCAGGAAGTTACAGCTGAGGAGGTCTTTAATCTGGTTTTAATTAAGTGCTTGAACTTTCTTTATGTCCTCCTGTGGTGTTAAATGGTTACTGTCACAATTTCTTACTCTCCCTGTCCCTTTTTGGGTGGGATTTGTGCAGTGTGGAGCTTTGTGCTGAGTCTGTGAGTGATGGCTGATCAAAGCTGATGTAAATCTGGCTCAAAGAGACATCACCATGAATCAGCTTTTGCAGCTCCAGTGTGTTTTGGGCTCTGGGCAGCTGCTGCATGGATCCCTTGTGTGCCACCACCACCACTGCTGCCTCAAATCCCCTCCAGCCCTTTGTTTAAGGGGTTAAGATGTGGAGGGACCAGGAGAGCCTGGAAGTGGGGTGTTTCCAATGGACTCAGTTGGTTTTTTCACAGTCATGAGGTTCAGAAAGCCCCCCCCCTACCCCCCCAGATTTGGTCAGTTGTTTATATCTAAAGGATTATATATACATGTAATCAATCCTTTATATCACTTAGCTAAGATTTCAGAGATTTCAGCATGCTGTTAGTCACTGAGAATCAGTTGCAGCAAGGAATCTCTCAGCCTTGAGGAGCAGAAGTGTGGAACCTGAAGTGTCCCCCCTCAAGGAGAGTTCCTGGCATGCAGACACAGCCATACAGGAGCACTCAAAGGGCTCTGGGAGTGTCCACTATTTATGGAATAAGATAATGGACCTCTACTCATGTTCTCATGGGAATAAGATATCTAGATATTGTTTTGACTGTAGTCAGCTGTTCTCCAAGGTCCAGGAGCTGCTCATCTTGCCTCCCACAGATGGCTCCAGCAGGAGCTGAGGGAGAGAAAGGGAGGGGGGAGAAAGGGGGAGAGCACACTGCCATGGGAAAGGACCACTAATTCCAGTTCCTCTCTGTCCTGATTTAGGCCCAAAAGGACCCCCCAAATTTTACCCTATTTTACCTCAAACCAGGACACTCTCACTGCAGCTGCAGTGTGTGTGTGCTTGTTGGTGTGATTGAGTCTTCATGAGCTCTCCTGTCTCTTCCACCCCGTGGGAGCTTCTACTGTGTCTTAAAAATGAGCAATGGCTTCACCACAGGTTTATAAGGAGTGGAAGGGTTGGCTTGGTGAGCAGAGACTAGTTCTAGAGATCAGTGTCCTCCATGCACAGAAACCATTCTCCTGCTGTGGAGCTTGTTGGGGAGGCTGGAGGTGGGGGAGGCACGATGAAGCAGGCCTGGGAACTGCAGATGTGCAGCAGGAGGTTGTCCTGGCAACCAGCAGGGAGGAAGGATCCCTTCCTGAGGGGCCAGCAGCATCCCCTGGGGCAGCCAGAGCCCTGCAGGAGTCCTTGAATTGCCAGTGACCTCTAGTGGCACAGCCTCAGCCGTGTGCCTGTGTCCTGATCCATCCCTGGGACTGTTGCAGGGGCTGGATCATGGGACAGGGTGGAATGTTGGTCAGCTCTGAGCCTGTCCTGTTGGTTAGTGCTTGCTCTGGTGCAGAAAAGTGTCTCAGCAGACTCCTACCATGTAATTTTTGCTCTATGTTTATAAGCACTGTTAATTTTAACCTTTGTTATTTCACAGAATGGTTTGGGTTGGAAGGGACCTTCAAGATCATCCAGTTCCAACCCCCCTGCCATAGGCAGGGACACCTCCCACCACACCAGGTTGCTCAGTGCCTCATCCAGCCTGGCCTTAAACACCTCCAGGGATTGAGGGGGCATCCACAACCTCTTCCAGTGTCTCACCACCCTCACAGTGAAGAACTTCTTTCTTCTCTCCAGCCTAAATCCCCTCCTCTTCCAATTTGCATCCATTACTCCTAGTCCTGCCATCCTGGACCCTATTAACAGTCCTACCCCAGCCTTTCTGGAGCAGAGGTGGCTCCAGCCCTTGAATCATCCTTGTAGCCTCCTCTGACCCCTTTCTAACAGCCTCATGTCCTTTTTCATGTGTTGCTTTTCTCTCTTGCTTGTCCAGATGAATCCAAAGCAGAGCCCAGTGGTGCCAAAGAGCCAGTTGAGCAGCTGGAGGCTGAACTGGCCGTGCTGAGGCTGCTGGCTGTGGACCAGGCTAAACATGAAGGTATGGCTGAAGGTCTCTTATACCCACCTCTAATCACTGCTACAAAAGCTGCCTTAATAAAAAAGGAGCTAGTGCTAACCAAAGGAACAGCAGCCCTCACTTATCTCCAATGATGCTCATCCTTCAGACCTCTATAATCCTTCCTGCTATAAATATATATATTAATGTCTGATTTATTTCTTTGCTTGAATTTCAGCTCTGTGTCTTTTTGACAATTGCTTGGTATCACTCTGACCTTTCCCCAGGCAGGCAGAACCATTCCTGGGACTTTCCTGGTGACTCAGGCTTCCTTTTGAAGGCTTTTTCCCTTTTAGTTTAAAAAATTCTTCACAATGAAAGAAAAAATAGTGCTCCTTGGATAATAAGGATGGTGATCACTGTGTTCCATGTAATATTTCTTTACTCATTGCAGCTTTTCAAGAGGTACTTTGGGGTTTGATGAATTAGATGGTGCTTATTCCATTCCTTCCTCTTCTTTGGAGGTTTAAACCTCCTCATGGCTTCTGTCCTGCTTTTCTTCTCAGATGTGCCAGCCCAGATTGCTGTGGTTTCAGACAGACTGGGAAATGTCTTGGGTCACAGCAGGGGTGATGAGAGTGAAGTTGCTGCTTGCAATTCTCCCATCCAAGTTGATGTTTCTGCCCCTAGGCTGGAAGCCCAGCACAAGAGTGTGAGTACCAGCTGGCTGGGGTGAGAAGCAAGGGGGGTGGGGAGGTGTAAAGATGCATCAGGGCAGTGTGTGTGTGTCTATGGAGAGCAGGAAATACTTCCTTCTTTTCATATAATCATAGAAGGCCATCTACTCCAATCCCCTGCAGTGAGCAGGGACATCCTGCGTTGGAACATAGAATCCTCGAATGGTTTGGGTTGGAAGGGACCTTAAAGATCATCTAGTTACAGCCTTCCTGCCATGGGGAGGGACACTTCACACTACACCAGGTTGCTCAATGCCTCATCCAGCCTGGCCTTAAATACCTCCAGGGATTGAGGGGGCATCCACAGCCTCTCTGGCCAACCTGTTCCAGTGTCTCACCACCCTCACAGCAAAGAAGTTCTTTCTTCTTCTCTCCAGCCTAAATCTTCCCTCTTCCAATTTGCATCCATTACTCCAAGTCCTGCCATCCTGGACCCTATTCAAAAGTCCTACCCCAGCCCTTCTGTAGCCCCTTTCCTTCAGGTATTGAGAAGCTACTATGGGGTCCCCCCTGAGCCTTCTTTTCTCCAGGCTGAACAACCCCAACTCCTTCAGCCTGTCCTCAGAAGAGAGATGCTCCACCCCTCTCACCATCTTCATGGCCCTTCTCCAGGTTCCCTCAGCCAGCCTGGCCTTGGATGTCTCCAGGGCTTGTCTCCCTTCTGCACCCACTGTTTGTATGTTTTAGTCTGCTGGAAGTTGTTGGATGTCTGGTGAAGATCTAGATCTGGTGAAGATCTAAAGATATCCTCTATCAGAGTGACCCTGGCATGAGTTGGGCTTTTTCCATCAGGCTTGTCTGGTATTTGTTAGGTGCTGGGCTCCTTCCTGGGTTATTCTGGGCTGAACTTTCCATCTCCTCTTAGTGCCACTGGATCTGTAGGACTTGTGATCCTCACCAACCAACCCATCTCCTCATTTTAATGTCAGGGAAGATAATGTGTACGTGACAAAGACCCAGATCTGAGCACCCAGCCCAGCAACTAGGAATTATCTGTCTCTTTCTCTCTCTCTTATTGCAGGTTGTTGATCTTCTGTTGACATCATTCTGCCAAAACCTAATAGCTGCTTCCTATTTTAACCCTCCCGACAGGTAAGATGCAAATAAAAATCAGAACTAGGTTGGAATTCCAGCTCTTTTGTAGGGTGAGGAGAGGCTTCTGATTATTCAGGCTGTGTCAGGCTGCTTTGCTCTGCCTCTCTGCAGTCTAACAACTAACCTGCTTTGATGTTGATGTGTAAATAAAAGGCATTTCTTCCTCTGTTGTTGAAACTGATCTCTTATAAAAAAAAAGGTGGTGTTTCTTTGCTTTGTGCTCTTGTTAAAACCTTCCATTCCTACCCCAGCCCAGCTGTGGGGGGGACAGAGAATCAAGCAATTCTTTTTCTCCAGGAACTATTTGTTGGTTGCACTAGGGCAGAAGAGTTCTTGTCTTTCAGCAGTGAGTGCTGATGTGTCTTTGGGTTGTTTTCTGGCACCTTCCATGCTTTTAAGCTTCATCCCTGTTGCCACATCCAGCTGTAGGCTGAGGAGGAGCAGCAGGGTTCTTCTACCTGCTACCTCCTGGATGAGGCTCTGTTTCCCTCCTCATCCAGCCCAGAGTCAGAGGCAGCACTTCTCCACCACTGGAAGGACCCCATTAATGCTAACACCTTCATAACATAACACAATTCTGTAACTATTATGGTTTCTTGGAAAAAAACCAACGTTCTGCCAAGCTGCCAGTGATCCCAGTAGCTGACAGGCTTGAACTGGTGTGGTTGCCTCTCTGGAGTGCTTTGGCAGCCACTGTGGCTCCTGCTTTTACACTGTTTTGCCCTGGAGCAGAGGGATGTGTATTGAAAAGCTGGACAGAAAAGCAGCTGTGATTAAACAAGAAAATAGTTTCTGAACCCAGCTGACTGCCCTATCTCTTCTGAAGGTCTTCTCCAACTCAGCTGGGTGGGAAAGTCCCTCCCTTTCTTCTTTCTGCTGCTTGACATGACCTTGGCAGGATAATTCCTCTTTGCTTTGGCTTTTGCTTTGCTTTTTGATCCCATTCATTGCTCTGCCTCAGTTTTCCATGCTTTCTGTGCCCCAGGCAGCTCCCTCCTCTCCCCTCCAGCTCAGAGGACCCTCTTGGACTTCTTATCATCAAGCATTTGAAGCAGGACACTGGTGGAATCCCCATTTTTAGGGGCCCTCTGCTCAGATACTCCAAAAATTACACTTCCTTAGAGCCTGTCAATGGAATGTCCTGGATTTGCAGACAAGTCTGGCTCAGATTCATTGTGTTTAAACACTTAAAAATACCTCTTGTACAGTAGAGAAAATAAGCATTTTTTTTTCCCTTCTGTAGGCAGGGACAGTGTTTTTCCTTGTTTGTGAAGATGTTATGTGGTCACAAGAGTCTCTTACCTGCCCTTCTGGCCAGGCTGTCCCAGCTTATTTATCACCAGGTGAGTTTTCCAACCATAAAGTCTGTCCCATCTTCATTTCCTGAGCTGTGGAGCATCTACCCCTCTTTGCTGGGCTGTGGAGCTCATTCATTATCTTGCAGACTCCCAAAAAAACCCCAAATTAATTCCAGACAAGTGGGTGGGCTTGCTCTCAGGAGTGTGAGATATTTTTCCTCCAGAGTAGGTTAATTCATTCTGAGATATTTTTTAGCAGAAGCTAAAATAAGCAGGTTTGTGAGCAGAGCTGAATGGGAACAGTAGAATGCCTAATTCCTGAATTTCTATTTCACTTGTACACACTTCTTAAAAATAAAGTTCCCCAGAATCTGGGATGTGGCTGTCATGGTTTTCTTTTAAAGGAAGAGTTATTTCCTTTTATTTTATTTCCTTTTACCTCATGATACTGCAAGGATGAAATAAAAAAAAGCTGCCAGACTACATTAGCTGTCCCAGAAGCTAAAAGATTCTAAATTTCTGGCTGAATTTGCAGCTGGTTGCTTCAAATTATTGTGTTGGGCATGGGTTTGGCTGCAGGTTGGGCAGTGACAGATGTAGCAGAAGGAATCTGGGGTCACTGGTGGTGCTGAGCTGCCACTGCACCACTCAGACAATGGGCAGGAGCAATGTTCTGCTGCTTGATTAATCACAAGGGGGTTTATTTTCCTAAAAAAAGGCTGCTTTATTATAAAAGTCTCCTCAATTTTTCACTCATGTTTGCCTTGCAGGGTCCTTCCCTGAGCAGCCCCCACATTTTGGGACTGGCAGCTTTTGTGATTCACTTCAATGAGTCCCAAACTTTAATTCCTGAGGTGAAAGCCACTTTTGGCATTTCCCAGCTTGTTCCTGACAAGACCCTTTCCCTGTCTGAGTTCTGGAACTCCTTGCTAGTGTGCAGGACAGAAGAATCCTTCACCTTCTGCCTGAGGTGAGATCTGGATCCACCAACTCCTTGCTTCCCTGGGTGTGATGGGTTGAAGTTTGCTGAAGGAGAGATGCAGATGAAGTATTTCCAGAGCATCTCCAGGTGTTTGTGGTACCCAGAGGGACGGGCTGATGGGGGTTCCCTGTGAGCTGCCTGCTGGAGAAAGGACTGACTGGATGCTGTCAAAGGTTTTATTTTTTCAATTTGATGTGAGTGTGGAACAAAGTTGGGAGAACATCAGTCTCCTAATCTGAGGGGAAAAGGCTCAAGTCCCTGTCTAGGCTTGAGGTTTGTCAGAGTTGGGCTGATGGTTGGACTCAGATGATCTAAAAAGTCCCTTCCAACCTAGATAATTATGAAATTTAGCATCTGGTTCTGAAATTTGGGCCACTGATTGTGTTTGGAGTCAGGAGCATGTAAACAGAAGTGATCCTAAAAGCAAATAGGTTCTGGGCATATTGGGTTAAAAGCATTTTTACCTCTGAATTTTGTTTTGAGTTAGTTGGAGAGAGAAAAGGTACTCTTGAGCCATCCAGATAGCAAAGTTTTATTTCTTTTTCTTCATCAGATTTTGCACTGCAGCAGCATCTTATGTCATGTGCAAGTTTTCATCCTGTTCTCCTGAAGATCTGTGTGCCTTGCTTCCTCCTGTAGTAGTTAAAAAGGTAAATAACAGCAAAACTTTTTCCTTTGACAAGGAAGATGAGTCTCAATTCAATTCCCCTCTGCAGACTCTTGTGCAACCACAGCTTGTACAAATAAATCTATATAAAATGTGGATTTTATCCTGCTCATTTGGTAGCTTCACACCACCCAGGCTGTGCTGGGGGGGCTTTTTCTTTGTGGTGGTGGAAACATGCAGGGCTTTTATGCTTTTGTTTTTAGCTGCAGTACATTGTGCCAAGGCTGTGCTTGGAATCTCGAGGGATCCTTTGTGAGGAGGGTGACAGTGACCTCAACTGGAGTTCCCTCTCCTGCCCCTCTCTGTGTGACAGAAGAGCCAGTCTCTGTTTGTGGAGGCAAGCACGATTTCAGGAGCTCTTGAAGGAGAAAGCATTCCAGGTAATTATCTTCTTCATGTCTTGAGTTCACACTGTATTTCTCAATTTTTCATATCATAGAATGGTTTGGGTTGAAAGGGATCTTCAAGACCATCAAGTTCCACCCCCCCTGCCATGAGCAGGGACACCTCCCACTAGACCTGGTTGCTCAATGCTTCATCCAGCCTGGCCTTAAACACCTCCAGGGATTGAGGGACCATCCACATCTGGCTCTGCCTTGCTCTGATTCACAGAAAAACAGGATTGGAATGGACCTTCCAAGGCAACCTAGTGCCACCCCCTGCAGTGACAGGGACATCCTACACTAGATGAGGTTGCTCAGAGCCTCACCAAGCCTGGCCTGGGATGTCCCCAGGGCTTAGGGGCAGGTTGATACCTGAGAGATTCTCTTTGTACCATCCTTGTGATGGATCTGATTTCACAGCTTTTTTTTTCCACCTCAAACCAGTTTGTCCTCATGTGGAGGAGTTTTATGAGTCCTCGTGCTTGGCCAGCTGGCTGTACAGGGCTGCAACACCTTTGTCTTAGAGCCTTTCTTTGATGTTTTATATTGGTCTGTCTGACTTTGATCATCTTAGTATTTCTTTCTTATAAACACACATCCATTCTGGTATCTATTCTTTAAGAAGATGAGTGTGTTTAGGAATGTCAAAGGTATGGGAGAGATGCTTTATAGAGTTAATTTTGATACATTCTGGAATGCCAGTGGGATTTTGTTTAGGGTTTTGTTTGTGAGGGTGGTGAAACACTGGAAGAGGTTTCCCAGAGAGGCTGTGGATGTCCCCTCAATCCCTGGAGGTGTTTAAGGCCAGGCTGGATGAGGCATTGAGCAACCTGGTGTGGTGGGAGGTGTCCCTGCCTATGGCAGGGGGATTGAAACTAGATGATCTTGAAGGTCCCTTCCAACCCAAACCATTCCAAGATTCTTCATCTGCATGTGACTGTGTCTGGGTGTGGGAGAGTTTGATGTTGAGAAGATGATGTCTGCTGTCCTACACAGGTCACTTGTCTCACTGCTCTCCCCTCTTCCTAAACCATTGCTTTTCCCAGTTGTCATTCAGAGAGTGGCTGCTGCTGGAGCTGGAAGTGTCCCCTGAGAGAGATGTTCTCTCTGCTTCAGAGAGGTGAGTGCAGAGGGCCCTGATGGAAAGGGAATAGCCCCAGAGTCTTTCCAAGAGAAATGAGGGAAAAGCATTGAAGATCACAGAAGCAATGGGTGCAAGCTGGAACATGGGAGGTTCCACAGAAATTTGAGAAAAAACTTTGTCAGGGTGAGAGAAGAGTGTCCCAGGCTGCCCAGAGAAGGTGTGGGGTCTCCTTCTCTGGAGACATTCAAACCCCACCTGGACACCTTCCTGTAGGACCTGATCTGGGTGTTCCTCCTTCATCAGGGGGATGGGACTCAATCTTTCCAGGTCCCTTCTAAGTCCTGACACTCTGGGATCCTGTAATGAGGAAAATAAGGGCTGGGCACCACTAAAATGACAATGATTACAATTCCTGCCTTCTCATTTCCCCCCTTGCAGGCAGGATTTCCATTACTGGGCCATCTACCAGCAGTATCTCCCAGCACCTTCATCTTCTGGTGGCTGTGATGGGGACCTGGAAAAGGCATGTGGTGTTATCATCAACGCCCTTCTGGATTCCTCACAAAGGTATTCTTTATTGGAGCTTGTATTTATGCAGAGCCAGGACATTGAGTGGTGGCTTTACTGGTGACCTCACCAGTTGGGAGCTGGGAAGCTGTGCCTTGTGAGGAGCAATCACCTGCTCCTGGTGGTGGAAGCTGGGAGGTGACTCTGCCTGACACACCAGTCTTTGCAGAAGGATCTTGCTTGGGGTGACAGAGGTCTGGGGCTGAAGTCATGGATAGTCTGTCTGCCTTTTTTAAATTGAATTTATATTCACATTCCTTTGGCCAGACAGGCATGGATGTGCCCCCAAGGAAGTGGCTGGACCTGGAGGCTGAGAGGGGAGTTGCTGCCTCACCCCACAGCTTGTTTAAGGAACAGGATTATTAGAGCTTGGTGTTTACCTGGAGCCATTTGGCTTTGTTTCAGTTGCCTTCCTTCCCCTTCTGGGCTGGCAGGGCTGCTTACCTGCTCTGTCTCTTCATTTCAGGTCAGACCTGGGCAGCTGTGGCCAGAAGAAGATGTCAGTCAGCCCTGATGTTCTCTGCAGGCTGCAGGTGCTTTCACACTTTGAGATCTAAAGTCCTCAAATGTGCCCAGTGAGAGCATTTCCTCACACCTCTCTGTATGTAAGGCTGGCATCTCAGTCTCAGGTGTGAGCAGAGATATGAAAATTGAGAGGGATGTTTTTCTTATTGATCTCTTTCCATTGTTTTAGAGAAATGAAGAAGGTTTGAAGGTGAAATTGTGTGTAGCCCTGATACATGCTCTCTTCTCATCCCCATTTAGGAGATGGTGCTGGAGCTTCGGTGTAGGCAGAGGCTGCTTTCTGGCTGCCTGGCTGCCCAGAGGCATTTCCCATTTGAAATTCTCCAGGAAAGGTTGAAACAAAGTAAAGACAGCTCTCCTCTGGGTGAGCAGTTACAGAGGCAGCAGGAGCTGCTGCTGCAAAGAAGGTAAATAAATGTAATCCTGTATCAGGAATTGCCCTGATAAAATCACTCAGGAGGGCAGTCCCCCCCACCTTCTGCTTCCACAGCAAGGGAAGATGACATTGGATAGAATCATAGAATGGTGGAAAGGACCTTAAAGATCATGCCATGGGCAGGGACACCTCCCACTACACCCCAGGTTGCTCAATGCCTCATCCAGCCTGGCCTTAAACACCTCCAGGGATTGAGGGGGCTTCCACAGCCTCTCTGGGCAACCTCTTCCAGTGTCTCACCACCCTCACAGCAAAGAATTTTCTTTTTTTCTCCAGCCTCAATCTCCCCTCTTCCAATTTGCATCNTCCTCGGAAGGGAGGTGCTCCAACCCTCTCATCATGTTTGTGGCCTCCTCTGGACCTGCCCCAACAGCTCAATGTCCTTCTTATGTTGAGGGCTCCAGAACTGGACACAGTAACTCCAGTTGGGGTCTCACCAGAGCCCAGTAGAGGGGCAAAATCCCCTCCCTTGACCTGCTGCTCACACTTCTCTTGATGCAACCCAGGACTGGGTTGGCTTCTGGGCTGCAAGCACACAATGTTGGCTCATCTTGCACGAGGAAGACTTATCCCCTGGTACCTGCAGGACTTGCCTGTGTGTCCATCTGGATGGTTTGAGTTGCCCCAGCCAAGAGTCTGGATTTCAGAGACTTTGTGCCTTTGTGGACTCTGCTTCCAGCCATCAGCCCTCCTTATGCCACCACTGAACTCTTGTCTAACTACTCTCCTGGTTTAGATCCCAAGAGTGTATTTCCATTTTCATACCATTGATGGTATTTTAGGAAGTGCTGTCTGTCTTGTTGAAAAGCAGGTTCTTTGGGCAGCTGGAAAAATTCCTGGTAGTTTCTTTTAACTTGTTGCTGACCCCTCATGTTTAACATCCTCTCAAACTCCCCCTAGTATCAAAAACATGTACTCCAGGAGGTTAGTCTCTATTATTGATGGTAATATCCCTTTTGTTTTCATCCTTTCTTCCTTTCTGCAGGGTTCTGCTGGGTCTCCCTGCATCCACTCTTGTGGGGACACGTCAAAAAGGAAAGAGAACCCTGTTGGAATGTAAAGACTTCTTCCATTTTGTGAACACAGAGCTGGTAGGTGTCATTTCCTGGTGGTAAAATGCTCTAAATAAACTCCTGGGCTTAGGGCAGGAGGTAAAATGCAGCTAAACTGGAGCTAGACTGGGTTTGTATCTGAGCATGGGGAGGCTCTGCAGAGGTCCCTGCAGCACGTTCTGCTGTAGGGTGACTTTTGAGTGCTTTTATTTGCAATGATGGTGGCATTTTATGCTCCTGGGAGAAGAATCCTTGGGAAACAGCACAGATAAACCCAGGGTGGAGCCAGGCAGCATGTTGGTGGCTGGAGCTGGGGGTGTGCAGCCCCAAAAACAGCCCCTTGAGGCTTCCTGGGGACAGAGCAGTTGACTTACAGCTCCTTCTCAGCATTTTTCTGTGCTCTGAGGATAGTTTTTACTTATTTATCCACCTTCACTGCCCTGTTAGACACAGAACCCTCCACCCACCCCCAACCTGCTGACCCAGCTGCCTCTCCCCCACCAGAATGGGACAAACTGGGCTGCCCAGTTTGCCCACTGGTGCTGGGGTGTTGAAGCAACTGGTGTTGCTTTGTATAAAAACGAGGTTTCTACCTTCTCAGCTGATGCTCAGGATCCCACAGGATGGTTTTGTGCGCAGTCCTGTTGTGCCAGGCACCCAAAGTGTTCAAAGGAATCCTTGATTCAGAAGGGAAGGAGTGAGTTTGGGGTTTTTTTCTCTTTTT